>PVJX010008351.1:0-66063 GCA_004027295.1 Dolichotis patagonum
ACTTTCGATCCAAACAGCCCAGGCCCCTCTACGGGTCCGAGACTTTCGGGTCCCAAAGAGACAGGCTGAGATGCTGCTTTCTGGGAGACTTCCTGGGGGTGAAGGGCGGGGCTACGGGCCCAAACAGACCCGGCCCAGATGCCGATCTCCAGGCAGTTCCCTGTGGATGAAGGGTGGGCCTACCAGTCCCAAACAGTCACGCCGAGATGCAGGTCTGCTCAGACTTTTGATCCAAACAGCCCAGGCCCCTCTACGGGTCTGAGACTTTCGGGTCCCAAAGAGACAGGCCAAGATGCTGCTTTCTGGGAGAAAAAGCCAATTTTACAAGAGGGAATGGAATGGCTTTTCAGCCTGCTTTAGGATTGAACAATGTACTTCTGCCTCCTTCCCACTGTTTCCTGATTCCTACTGGGAGAAAAGTCCTCCAAGGCTGAAGAAGTTGATTGCTTTATTCCCTGGTCAGATTAAACATTCTCTCAATAGTGGTGGGCCATAAAGTTGTCCCTAGAATAGCTCACAAAATGATGAAGAGTCAGAGAAGCTGCCTGAATGCTGAAAGAATTCTGGGGGAATGCTTAATAAAGTTTATGAAAGGCAAAGCTTCTTGGTCTTTAAAACAGAAGGTTTGGGCCTTGAAATTGGAGATGCCCCCTTGCTTGCTGTCTGCTGCATTTATGGTTTTCTAACAGATTTCTTTGTCAGAGGTACTGATTTTTCTTTTCCCTAAGCTCATTCATTTCTCAACATTAATATATTTCCCTTACCTTCTAATTAGGCACCACTTTGCACATATTTGTGGTAGTGAATGTCCATGGGCCAAGACATCTTCTTCGTGTACACAGAAGCTATACCACACTTGCGATTGGTGCAATAACTGCATCCAGAGGCAGAGCAGGAACCATTTACCAAATGTTAAACAAAAAATTATGGAGACCACCGTACTGGAATGAACTCCTCCAGTAGGCCCAAACAGACCAAATTAAAAATGGAGTCACTCATGCTAATGTTCCATATCACCAAACCAAAACCAAGTTGTTATCTGTCCGTCTGAGAAATCAGGAGAGACACACAGTAGTCAAATTTCTGAGGTAGGCCAGTAGCATGATAATAAACCTTTACTTAACCTTTACAAGAAGAAAAAATTGACCTAGCATTAACCAATCTTTTTCCTTTTGTTCTGTTACCCTATTCTCACCTTATAAGGAAAGTAACTTTGAAAAGACAAATCTAAAAAAAAGTTTGTGGTATTTTTATACAATGGAGTACTACTCAGCTATAAAGAATGATCACATTGAGATATTTATAAATAAATGGATGCAACTCGAGACCACATTCATAAGTGAAATAAATCAAACTCACATGAATAAATACCATATAGTCTCCCTAGTGTAACAAATGATAAGAGTACATAGGATTTTTTGGTAATAATGGTTCCCCATTATATTGCTTTGAAGTCTTATAGTGTTTTCATTCATTGGTTGGAATGATTTTATTGTTTTGTTTGATTTTATTATGTGTGATGGTATGAACAGCTACTTTGAAGAAAACAAGACATTATGGCAGCCATTGCTGATTTAATATCATGTTGCTTTGAAGTCCTACCATGCTTTTGTCCTTCTGTTTCCATTGGTTCTATCATGTTGTGTCTTATTGGATTTTAATATATGTGATAGTATAAACAAATTTTTTATGTTAAATGAGATATTATAGTAACCATTTTTCATTTTCTGTTACTTGGTATTGAGTGTACTGTAATATTTTCATTCTCTTGAATGGTTTTATACCATTTTTCTACGTTTGATATTATTGTCTGTGAAGGTATACTCAAGTATTTCAAAGAAAAGAGACATTATGGTAGCTACTGTTCATATCCAGTTGTCTTGTTGTCAAGTGCTGTGTTTCTTACATTGTTCTGTTCTGAAAAAAGAAAAAAACAAATCTACTTTTTTATTCTTTCTTCAGTCTTTTTCTGTCTTAAAACTTCCCTAGATCGGCTCTTTGGACCACTTTATTTGATGGAATGAAATTTAGCCCTCATCTAGAATTGAGAAAAATCCAATCAAGATCTTTCAACTAAATTACTGTAATTTTATCTTTGGACACAAGTTTGAGTCATAAATAAAACTACTTTTAAGCCTTTTATTCACTATATTAAACAAATGTTTGATCAACTACTACATTCTAGATGTTAGTTATTTAGATGACTAGGATTTTTATGATGACTCCAAGAAAAAATTCTCTGTATCTCAGTGTAAGTAAATAAAATCATAGGTTGGGAGTTTATAATTGCATAATAGGAAAAGAATGGGTTGAGAGACTGGGAATGCCAGAGGCTGACACTGGTGTGGAGTATGTTCCTAAAAGGGCTTTGGAAAGATGACCCTTGACTGGGATTTCTAGCAGGAAAGAGCTGTGCAGGTTATCTAGGAGGAAAGCAACCCAGACACCAGAGGCAGAGAATATGCAGATCAGTGTGGCTGGAATTACAAGAGCGAGGGGTGCACAGTGAGGCTGGGGTCACAGAAGGAAGTAGTAGAAGCAGATCATATGGGAACCTGTGAGCCCAAGGACTTGAGCTTTCAATGCTATGATGTGGATGAGTGCCTCCCAAAGCTCCCTGTTAAAGCCTTCATTCCCAGGGTGATGCTAATCAAAAGTGGCAAAGCCTTTGAGAGGTATCACCTTGTGGGAGGTCCTGAGGTCTTAAAGGAGACTGTGGGATCCAATATCTTCTTTTCCTCTTTGCTTTCTGGCTTGCATTATGAGCTGTTTCCTCCACCATGCACTCCAGCCATCATGTACCACCCTTTTAAGAAGCACAAAGACGCAATCTTATCTTTTTATAATTTATCTCGAGTATTTCGTTATGTTGACAGTAAACTGGCTGATTCACCATAAGCCAATAGTGAGTTTTAACCAGAGAAAAAATGAGATCTCACTTGGGTTTTTTTCATCATAGGCTTATATTTCTATTTATCTAGTAGTTTTATACCAAATGAAAATTAGTGCCAGGATCAATTACATTAGAGATTGTAAAATACTTTTCCTAATTTTGTCACTCATGCTATGCATATCAGCTGATGTTCTTTTATAAAGTAGAGCTTCCTCTCATCATCTCTGAGTATTTGATTGCCCACGAAATTCATTTGCCACATGAAAGTAAAAATAGACACTTTAGGTATTGCCTTTAATGGAAAATTTTCAACAGAAACTTTTTTTTTCCCTAATCACCTCAAACGGAAACAAATGCATCAGGTACTCTAGAGGGACCCTGTCACAGTTGCTGTCCTGTGGTCCTTTCTTGTCACTTGTAGTATATTCCATCATGGAGCCACTCCTGACTTCACTGTCATCATTTGAAGGGTCCTTTTGATAGTGCACCCATCATTTCTGGAAGGAAAAGGTCAACCCTTGAAAAGTCCGTATTAACACACAGCTCCTTCCTGGATATGGTGGTCAGGTGAGAGCCTGAATAGCACCTTTGATAATTCCACGTTCCTGCTCCACTACTTTCATTATTTAAAGTTCAATCCAAACAAGCTCACTGGGTTTTTAATGCTCTGCGGAATTGTTTCTCAATGTGCTTTAACTCCTTGATTTGTGCTTACTATAATGTCTCAAAACTACCCAGTAACCCAAGACATACTATCCCATCTCCAAACTCTGTCTATAGCCTAATTTTCCCCTGGACTATCTTCTTCAGAGTCATACATACCTACTGGATTTTGTTCTTCAAGTTTTCCATCAAATGTGTTTTCTCCATCCCTGTGCATGCAACTCTCGAAATTTCTGATTCCATTTTCCCTGTGAGCCCACATATTTTTGCCTTGCTCCTGTATCATTTTGCTTATGCTCTTAGCTGTATAAAAGCAATTATGTTCACAACTACACTCAGCCATGAGTTTTTAAATACCCTGAGAACAGAAGCAACTGCACTGATATTTTGATTTCTCGCAGTGGTTAAACTAGCGTCTGGTTTATTGCAGGTCTTAAACATTTATAGAAAAGAATTTATTTAGCAGCTGCAGCAATTTTAAAATGCCTACGTTCATTCACACATTCACCTGTTATATATTGAGCACCTATTGTTTCTCAAGTAATAGGTACTGAGGAGAATACAAAAATGAACCAACAAATAGACCCTACCCTCTGAGAGAGTCTGATTGAAAAGGAGAATTAAGATATGTAAGTAAATTACTATAGCACAAGATGAATGGTAAAGCTAAACCATTACAAACAAAAAGTTAAATTCACCCAAGCTTCTCTTTGTTCTGCCATGGATATTTTCTTCGCTATCCGATTAGTCATCCTACCAACAAGAATGAAACAACTTTCAAAAGGACGAGATGGTTATTCTTTTGTCCCTAGAAGAGCATCATTGATGGTATCATTCTGTTGCCTTTCTTGAACAGAGAACAAAGAGACTGTTCTGAGTTTTTCTCTATCTCACCAATTCACGCCAGGTTCCCATCCAAATGGTATCTAGCAACTTTTATTTCCATCAACAAGAAACACTTGTATTTTCATGATTCCTGTGAATTGGGAATTAACACATCTGATCCTAAGGTCTAGCTAAGGGACTGTAAACTCTAACCTTTAATTTGTCTGAAAGGTCATTTCAGTGTCTGTTCCTTACTTGGGATCATCAACCACCCTACAAACACATCTGGGGAGAAAACAAACATTGCTAAGGAACTAGTTTGGTCTCTAACTCCCTGCGGACTCAGGATTCACATTTCCACAGCTGGACCATGCGAGGTGCTAACTTCCTTCTTTAAATCTCAGTGTGCTGCTTACATCAACCCTGCTTACTAAAACAGGAGCCTGAGAACAATCAGGACTATTCGGTTCTCCCTCTCAGCTCATCTGTTTTCTGTTTACTTATTCATTCACTTACATATTCATTTATTCAACCAATACTGATTAATCACCTTCCTTTTTATACACTCTGCCTATTCCCAAAAGGATCAAGTGTGGCTTGTGGGATGAAACATAATGCAAAAGAGTATCTAGGGAGAAAAACAGAAAGGAAGGCCAAGGCCTTGCCACCAGCTTCAAAGGCAGTTGAAATTCAGTCCTGCCTCTACTGCAGCAAAAGAGATTTGACTTCTGAGATTTTGTTTTCTAACCAACCAAAATACACGAATTTGAGTGAAAAGTATAATTTTTCCTACAGTTCAACTAATTCTTTGAACAACTGGGTGGAGGTCTTTGTTCTGTTATTCAAATGACCAGAATGAAAGAATGAATGCACTGGTTCCCTAACTTCAGATATTTGCATTTTACCTGTAAGATTTTTACTGAAATATATATTTGATACTTATTTTGTACTTCTCTTTTTTCTTTATTATTAAAGAATATTTGTTCCTTCCATAAACAGAACACTCCCATCATTAGAAACAAAGGATAACAATACAGAAATAGGGTGGCATCTCATGCACACAGTGAACCTGGAGCTGTGACACACTCTTGTTATGCAAGGCAGATAGGAGCACGCCAAGTATTAAAGTCACGCAAGCACTAGAGTAAGACAGACAATTCCTTGATTATACACCAATACCAAATGAAGCTAAATCTCACTGAAGAAAAAGCTCACTATAACCATCAGGGTTTTGGTTTCACTTGTTTTCTTTTGCTCTGTGTAACTGTTTTGTTCCATTTTTAGTACTGAGAATTGAACTCAAGGCTTTCACAGTGACCTATGTATCCAGACCTTTATTAATTTTTTTGAGAGGAGGTCTTCCTAAATCACTAAGTTGTTCACTGAACTCAAATTTGCAGTCCAGCCTTAGCCTTCCAGAGTACCAGGATTATACACATGCACTGCCACACTCAGCTTCTATTACTATTTTTCAACACCAGCAGGTACTGTACTTTTTACATGCTGTGCCCGATCTGAGAAGTATTGATCGATCAGCTGAAGCCAGGTTCCATGGTATAGTTTCTTTACTATGAGGAGGAGGTAAAATCTTTGAGTCTTACCTGTGTTGGGTTATTTCAAAAAATGAGACATGGAGTCATCCACATTTACCCACTTTATAACTACGGGCTGTCATGACATGGGTGGCCACAGAAGGATAAGTGTGCATCCTTGTCAGGAGCTGATAGTCCAGATGAGATTTCAGGAGGCTTTTTAAAGCAACAACAGTGAATCGTGCTTATTTAACAATATTACACTGCTGAGAAATTATTTGCTGTGCAGAAAACTGAGCAGTTAGTCATCTCTCCAAGTTGAATTATGTCCCTCAAAAGTACACATGTGAGGTCCCAATGCCTCGTCCCTCAGAATGTGGCTTTATTTAGAAATGTTTGTTGCAGATGCAAAGATGGGATTTTACTGGATTAGGATGGGTACAGGATAACTAGTTTTCTTAGGAAAAGGAGAAATTTGTGCAGAAAGGTGTGTGCAGAGGAAACCATGTAAAGATAAAGGCAGAGGTCAAGATTATATGTCTATCTATAAGCCACATAGCATCAGAGACTGTCCAAAAAACACTAGAAACTAGGGCAGAACCATGGACCAGACTCCCAGGTCCTCGACAGACCCAGTTGTCAGGATGCCTTGGCTTGGCCTTCTTCCCTCCAGAACTGTGGGAAGATCAATATAGTTCTGTTGTTTAGCCCACCCAGCTTGAGGTCCTATGATACAGCAACTCCTCAAAAATAATCTCTCTTCACTTACTCTGCTCCAAAAAGAAAGGGCGAAAAGACTAGTGCCTCTCTGCTGCCTAAAACTGCTTGCCTTTGCTCAAATAACAAATTTTAGCCACCTTATCACTGGCATTCAGCACCCTTTGACATACATTTCCCACACAAAAATGTTCTAACAATTTTAAGAAAAACAAGCTAGCTTTGGGCTTAAGAAGTTCCCATTGATCTGCGTGTATTTAGCTAAGTGGTTAATGAGAAAGCACATATAATTATAGGAAACAAGAAAAGGATTGTCTGTGATGTTTAATATGCTGGGAATGTCTAGTAAAACCTCAAGTAAAAAATAGCATTAATTATTTAGTTGGCATTTAATCCACCAATTGTTGGTATATATATATATATATATATATATATATATATATATATATATATACTAGGGCAGTAGCCATAACGATTCTATCTTCTAGTGCTTACTGCAAAGGGATGTGGATTTTTTTTTCTTTGTGCCTGGGATCAAACCTAGCACCTTACAGAAGTTTCCCTAAACTGCACCACTAGCCTCCGGACATAGAGATTTGTTGTTAGCATCTTTCTAAACCCTTAATACTTGTTCTTTCCCTTTGCTTGTTTTGTTTTATTTCATTTTTGAGTATGCTTTGATATTTGAAAGGCTTGTATCTATGTTATAACAATTACTTTAACTGTAAAATTAATAATAACTATCAATTCTCTGTTGGTTTATATAATATCAATTAACTGTCTATGAAGAACAAAATAAACTGGTGAATTTTCTCTTTCCCCTTCAAGTTTTTCACCTGAGTCTGCTCACAGTATTATATTTTCTATCATCTGCCTTCGTTTTATTATGGGTCCAGAGATCAAGTCACCATTCTCAGCTTTAAAATGTGACAAAAGTCATTATTTTTATACTCTCATTCTCACTTAACCCTTTTCTTCTTCTTCCAACTTTTTCAAGTTTAAAAACCATATTCTACTCTGAAACTGTTATCCTTGCATGACATTTAGTCTCTGTCCTATAGTTAAAGGTGTTCATTCCTTCCTATTATTTTTTTGTTTTGTCTTATTCTGATTGTTCTTCTAATTTTCATAATTATATACAAATGACCTAAAATTTTCCCCCAGCATGTTCTCTCAAAAACATGCTGGAAAGACTGTTCTTCATGTCTTCCATTTTCAAAAATGTTTCTCTGCTTCTTTCAGACAGTACTAACAGTTTGGTTGCATTGATATTTTCTATTTATGAGAATTTTTAAGCAAGTCTGTCTGTCTTTCAGCATTTCCTGAAGCTGTTTCCCCACTTTATTCATGATTTAAATGTTTTTCCTCTGTCTATTTAATGAACTCCTCTAACATTCAGAGTAGTATGTCATGATGTTGGCCATTCTGTGTCCTTCCTTTCCTGGAATCTAGAATAACCTTTCAAATATATATTCAAGAATTTCTCTATATTTGAAAGTTTTAAAAAATTGTAATTTTTAATATTTGCTTCAGTTGCCTGTTTCCATTTTTATCAAGGTTTTCAATGATATAGACATATCTTAGGTATCTCCTTCTACATATAAAATAAGTAATATTTTCCACTAATTCTTGTGACTTTGATTTTCTACCCCTGTATTCTGTGGCTTACCTTATTTATATTATGCTGCTGTTCCATTTCTTCCCATTTCAGATGCATTGTTGACTTCAATTTTATCTTCCTTACTTTCTATAAACCAACCAACACTATTATTTTTTTCTTATGTATCTATACAACACTTTCCTGACTTAGAATTCTGATTTGATCTCTGATTTTATGGTGCTGTTTGCTTCATCTGGTTTAGTTACACTGGTACTATTTTTGTTTGGTGTTATTTTTCGGTATTCTTCACTTATTTTTTCTTCTAATTCTCCCTTGTTCTTGATGGTGTCTACCTAGAAAGGTACAAGCATCAAGTTTAATGATGTTTCCTTGGTAATTACTGACCTTTGAATAAAAGACTTTATTTCCCTATCAGTTGTTTTCATAAAGGAGGGGCAAAGGAGAATTTTTTGACTATTTATTTAATTTTTTAATTTATAGGAAAAAAAGCAAAACAGAAAAAAGTGTAGAAATAATACATAATTTCAAAAAAATAACAGTAAGAAATCACTAGTTGATAAATTACATATTGTTTTCTTGGAAATAGTTGTTCAAGTCACAAAATCAAAGCATAAAAGATGATCAGACAATCAAACAGTGGCATCACAAACTATTCTGTTTGATGAGCTAACAAAAATTTAGAGAGTGGTGTAGCCACTGTGGAAATCAGTATGAAGATTTCTAAAAAAAAAAAAAAAAACTAGCATTGGAAGTTCCATTCAATCCAGGTATTCACCTCTTGGGTATTTTTCCAGAAACACTCAAAAGGTCATATCACAATGATACATGTGCACCCATGTTCATAGTAGCACAATTTGTGATAGCTAAATCTTGGAAACAACCAAAATGTCTACTTTCCACACAATGGATGGAAAAGATGTGTGATATTTTTGTACAATGGAGTATTACTCAGCTATGAAAGAGGTGATCTTGAGGTTTTTATAGGCAAATGGAGGCAACTTGAGACTATCCTTATAAGTGAAATAAATCAGACTCACATTTGTAAATATCATCTTGTCTCTCTAGTGTAAAAAATAATGATAATAAACTGAAAGAGTAATAAGATCCAAAATGTATAATAGATATTGTAATAATGAAAGGGAAAGAAAGTGCTTGAAAGGAAAGATCAACTATTTATTTTTATAGAGCAATGTTATGTTCACAGCAAAGTTGAGAAGAAAGTGCAAAGATTCCCCATCCATTCTCTGACCGTTATCAGTCTAGTCTTCCCCATTATCAGCATTCCCCAGCGGAGTGATAAAATTCCATACCTGACGAACTTACTTGTAGTAAATAGTCAAAACACACTTCACATGAGGGTCCATGCTTGATGTGGAACATTCCATGGATTTGGACAAGCACCTAAGATGAAAGCATCTCACAGAGTTTTCACTGCCCCCCAAATTCCTCTGCGCTCTGCTCATCCATCACTCCTCTTTCCCCCCACCCTGGCAACCACTGATCTTTCCACCATCTCCATAGTTTTGTCTTTCACAGAATGTCATTTAGTTGAAATTACATAGTATGTAATATGTACATAAGGTTTCTCCATGTCTTTGCAGGGTGTCAATCACCTTACGCACTGAGAAAATCATATTCCCTTGTTTGCGATGATGCAGTGGCGGCGGGGTGGGGGTACGTTATTTGAGCAGCTATTGGCCAAATGGAGAATTACAGTGCAACAGTCTGCTCCATTCAGATACACTGGAGAGTGACGGATTGAAGGTCTGCCCCAGCAGCACGAATTCCAGCTAGGGCATGGCAGTTGTCTTGCTTGTACAAGAGTTTATTCAATCACATACTGAAGGAAATTCATGTAGTCCTTCCAAATTTAAAAACTGTACATAAAACTTCTATAGACAGCTGTGTGCCGGTTTTTCTGTACTCATAAATTTTCACCTCCTTTGGATAAATGCCAAGAAGCATGGCTGCTTGGATCATATTGTAAGTTTCTTTAAAAAAAAAAAAACAGTACCCAAATTATCTTTCAAAGTGATTGTATCATTTTCCATGTCCAGAAATGAGTGTTCCTATTCTGCATTCTTTTCGTTTTGTTTTGCTTTGCTTTGCTTGTGAGACAGGGTCTCGTTATTTAGTTCAGGCTGTCCTTGAACTCGCTATGCAGCCCAGGTGCCTCAGCCTCCCAAGCGCTGGGATTACAGGTGTGAGCCTCCACAGCTGGGGCTGCTCACCTACGTCTTCACCAGGTTTCAGTGTTGTAGATTTGGGCCATGTGAAGAGGCGTGTAGTGGTATTTCATTGTTTTAATTGGCATTTCCCTGACGATATGTTGTGGATCATCTCATTCTTGCTTGTTTTCATTTTTGTTTTTGTTCTATTTTGGTGTTTTTTTTTTTTTAGGGCTAGGGGTTGAAGCCAGAGACGTCACACTAAGCTCCATCTCTGGCCCATGTCTTTATTATCAATATTATTATTATTTTGAATAATTTTGAGACAAGGTCTTGGTAAGTTATCTAGGCTGGCTCAAACTGCAGTCTGTCTGCCTCTGTCTCTCAAAGTATTGAGGTTACATCCATGTGCCACTGTACCCACCTGGCCTTTTATGTTTATTTTCCATCTATGTGTCTTCTTTGGTAAAGCATCTGTCACAATCTTTGTCTCATTTTTTTTTAATCTGATAGTTTTCTTATTGTGGAGCTTTAATTGTTCTCTATAGATTCTGAGTGACAGTTATCAGATATATCTTTTATAAATACTGTCTTCTCCTTTTCTTGATATTTGACTTTTGGAGAATGGAAGTTTTTCATTTTAATGAAATCTAGTTCCTCAATTACTTGTTTTATGGATTGTCCTTCAGTATTATATTTAAAACATTGATATACCCAAGGTTATTTGGGTTTTCTCCTATGATATTTTCTAGAACATTTGCAATTTTGAATTTTACATTAAAGCTTTAATCAATTTTGTGAAGGATGTGAGGTCTATGCCTAGATTTTTTTTTTGGCTTGTGAATATTCACTTGTTCCAGCACAATTTGCTGGAATGACGATCTTTGCTCCATGCTCCATATATTACCTTTGTTTGTCAAATATCAATTGAATGTATCTGTGGTAAATCTTATGCATATCTATTTCTGAGTACTCTATGTTTTGTTGATAAATTTCTATATTAGTAATATCACATGTACTTAATTGCTGTAGCTCTGCAGTCTGACATTTTATTTTTAAATTTTTCATTAATATTAATTATATACATCAAAGGAGTTCCATGTGACATTTTCATACATGTATTCAGCATGCACTGATCAGATTCAACCTCCATTTATAGTCCCCCACCACACCCCTTATACTCTTTCCAATCTCTAGTAGACACTAGTTTACTTTCAGGTTGACTATTTTTAAGCTTTCACGTATGACAGAGAACATGTGGTTCTTGTCTTTCTGTGTCTGTCTTTTATTTCACCCAGAAAAACATGCTTCAGTTCTATCCATTTTGCTGCTAATCACATGATTTCATTTTTCTCAAAGGCTGAATAATGCTCTGCTGTGTATAAACACCTTTTCTTCATTTCTTTGTTGATGGGCATCTAGGCTGGTTCCACATCTTAGTTTTTGTGACTGTGATAGTTCTGTTAGATTTTGAGGTATTTCCACTCTGTCTTCAGTGTCTGCACTAATCTACAGTCCATTAACCGTATACCAGGGTTCCTTTTTCTCCATATTCCTGCTAGTATTTTTCTTTTCTTTTTGATAGTAACTAATCTAACTTAGATGAGATGCTATCCCTTTGTAGATTTGATTTTCATTTTCCTGGTAATTATATCCAGCATTTTTATGTATTTAATAGCCATTTGTATTTCTTCCTTTGAGAAATATCTGCACAGATCATTTGCCTGTTTTTACTTGAAGTACTGGTTTTTGGTTTGTGTTGCTTTTGATGTTCTTTGAGTTCCTCATGCAGTCTAGATATTAATTCTTTCAGATAAACAGTTGGCAAATATTTTCTTCTATGTAGTACGTTGTTCATTTTTTCCTTTGCAGTGCAGAAGCTTTTTAGTTTAATGTAATTCCATTTGACAATTTTTGGTTTTCTTTCTTGTGCTTTGGGACCCTTATTCAGAAAATAGTTGCCTGAACCAATGTCTTTCAGAGTTTCTGTATATTTTCTTCAAATAGTTTCAGAGTTTTAGATCTTACACTTAGGTTTTTGTTGCATCTTGATAGATTTTAGCGCAGGGTTAGAGACAAGGCTCAAGTTTTAACCTTCTGCATGTGGATATTTGGTTTATCCACAATCATTTACTGAACAGGTCCTTTATCCAACATGTGTTTTGATGCCTTTATTGAGATTTAGTTGGCTGTAGATGTGTGGGTTTACTTCTCGAATCACTATTCTAGTTCACAGGCCTATGTACCTCTTTCTGCCAATATCATGCTACTTTGGTGACTGTAGCTTCATAGGGTATATCTGCCTCACAGAATGTGTTTGTATGGCTCCCTTCAACCCTTTGGAATAGTTTGAGAATAACTGACAATAGCACTTTTTAAATGTTTGGCAAAACTTGCCAGTAAAGACACTCATACTTGAGCTTTTCTTTGTTTGGGAGACTATATTATTGATTCAGCATCATTACACAGTTTTGGTCTGTTCAATTCTTATTTCTTTGTGATTCAGTTTTGAAGGTCACGTGTCCAAAAATTTGTTAATTGCTTCCAGATTTTCCAATATTTTAATACATAACTTTTCATAACAGTCCCTAATCAGTATAATGTCTCAATTTTAGTTTCTAACTTTGTGTCTTTTTGTTGGTAGTGGTGGTGGTCCAGCTAGACATTTACTTTTTTATCATTTTAAGAACCAACTATTTTCAGATTGTGGTTCATTGATCTTTTGTATTTCTTAGTCTCTATTTCACTTCTTCCTGGTCTCATCAGTATTGTTTCTATCTTCCTCCTAATTTGGGGGAGGAAGATTTTTGCTCTTTTAATTCCTTGAGATGCTTCATAAGGTGGTTTAATTGAATTTTTAAAAAATTTTATGTAGGCATTTAATGATAAAACTTTCTTCTTAGTACTGCTTTTGCTGTGTCTAAGATTTGGAATGCTTTGTTTCCATTTTTGTTTGTTTTGATGAATTTTTAAATTTCCCTTTTGATGTTTTCAGTGACTCATTATTCACTCAAAAATGTGTTGTTCAATCTCTGTGTGTTTGCATAACTTCTAAAATTTCTTTTATTGTTGATCTCTCATTTTATTCTTATCTGAAAATATTCATTGGTTAAGCTCGTGGTTGACTTTATGGGGAAATTTGATTCAGTTCTCATCCAGGTCAATTTGTGACCAGAACCATGTAGAGAAATGGGCTGTAACTGAGGTACCACTGTATTCCATTCTCTCTTAGCCTATAAATGTTCTGATGAAAAATCTGCGCTCACTTTCACAGGGATATTATTGAGTGACTTTGTACTTTTTCCATGTTTTAGAATTCTTTTTTTGTCTTGTACTCTTAACAGGGTGACTGTAATATTCTATGATAAAGATCTTTTCTGGTCATGTATATTTGGGGAATAATATATCTTCTGTACTTGGGAACTGCCTAGGTGGAGGCCTATCGGCTTGATGGCAGTTCATGTCCAGAAATAGGGTTGCAGCTGGCAAAAGCCAATGTTTCCTGCAGCCCTCTGTTCATTCTTGGGGTTTGGGAGACAGTTAAAACTAGAGCCTTTTCTCTCCTCAACTCGGTCAGCTGCATTGCACACTCAAGGCTGCTCAACACACGGTTGCTCAAGGACTGCTCGGTGTGGCCCACGGGAAAAGCAGAGGTAAAGACAAAAGTGTGTTCTCCCCATTCTGTTAGTAACAGGTGCCTGGGTGTCATGCATGCAGACAATGTGGTGGGAAGCCTGGAATCGAGGTACCAGACAGAAATACAGTTTTCCTCTGAGCTGCATGGGTAGTAGTGCCAGGAGTGAAACTTTAACAGGATCCAGGCAAAGTTGCCTGCACTCACCCAGCTGTACAAACTCTACAGTAGGGTGACCTCCAGAATCACAGAGCTGTTCCAAGGCCCCTTGGCAGGCCACCTGGGCAGGGTAGCAGGAAGCACCCATCTTACTTCCCTGCCCTATCAATAAGAAGTACTTGAGTGTGGCACAGAGGGTAGGGGACTGGAAACCACACGAGCACCTTCCTCAGTCCTGTCACTGCAGTGAATCCACACCTGGCTGGAACCACCTTTGGACTCAGAGCACAAGTTCCATGACCTCCTGGTTGTCAGGGACAATGCTACCCACTTCCCCCTGTGTCATACATGTCTTCCACAACACAGAACACCCGTTGGGCTTCGTTACAGTCACACTGGACAGTGTTGGGTTTGTAAGGCAACCATTCCCTATGCCACAGCAGTGGCATGTCTGTGGGGCCAAACATGGAAAGAAGCGGGGGATTCTGACCCCCAGAGTAACCCAAATTCAGACTGTACGTCACTTTTCATAATGGCTCTTGGCTACCATATACTGTGGCTTTATTAGGAGGTGAGGTAAGATTCTTTTCCAAAGCGAGTCTTCTGTGCACTTTTCCAGTGACTTATCTAAGTGGACTGTATGCTTGTGAGGATTGTGGAAGTTTGCAGTAGCTAATATCACCAGCATCTGCACTGATAACGTTTTCTAACTCTCCCTCTCCGTATTACCCCTGCAAAAGAGAGACTCCCTCTCTCTGTGAAGCCTGGGTAGCAGATACTGGAGAATTTTGTTTTTCTGTTACATTATCCCAGATCTCTGAGTCTTACAACATTCCAGCCTCTCTCTTTCCTGCAGACTTTCATCATCTTCTCATGGTCACTCAGGTTAAAATGGAGCTGCGTGTCTTTTTCTTTGTGGAGGGAGAGTTAAGAACTGTGTATCTTTTTAGCCATCTTGGATGTCCTAAAGTAAATCTCAAACTCTGATGGTGTCAATCTTCTGACCTCTTCCCCCACCTCTATAATTTGTTGTCTATTGTAGAACTTTTGCTTTGCTACATAAACTTTGAAATAAGTTGGAATTAGCTGATATGTAATATGCTGGAATTTTGACTGGGATTGCATTAAATCCACAACCAAGTTAGGATGAATTAGCATCATGACAATATGGAGTTTCATTATTTATGAACATGGACTATCTGTTTACTTTTCTCTTCCTTAATTTCTTTTATGAGTTTTATAATTTTCAACATGTAGATATTAAATTCTTGCCTAAAGTTATACATAAATACTTCATTTTTAGGGTGAGTTTTTTATTTCAAATCCCACTTTTTCATTGTGCATATATACAGAACGAGTTGACTTTTCTACACTAACTCTGTATCATTCAGTCTTGCTATAGTCACTTACTAGTTCCAAGAATGTTTTTGTCAGTGTGTTCAGACTTTCTGTGTAGATCTGTTATCTATGAGGAAACACTGTTTTCTTTCATAACCTGTGTATACGTCTTCCTTTTCTTGTCTTATTACATGACCTAAGAGTCCTCATATGATATCATAAAACAGAGAAAGCCCACATCCTTTGTTTCTGATCTCAATGAGAAAAAAGTTGTAAGTATGGTACTAATGGTAGGGATTTAATAGATATTCTTTATGAAACCGGGAAAATTATGTGAGCTCTTTATTCACTGCTGAATTTTTTTAAAGATCATAAATGAGCATTGAATCTTTTTACATTTTTCATTATGTTTTGATGTGCTCATGCAATTTTTCTTCTGTAGCCTGTTGATGATGTAGATTACACTAGCTTATTTTCCAATGTTAAACCTGCCTTGCATACCCGGAATAAATCCCACTTAGCTGTGATGTACAATTGTTTGTATACATTATTAGATTCTATTAGTATTTTCTTGCAAATTTTTTCATTTATGTTCATGAGAAAGATTTTTCTACACAATCTTTTCATGTAATGTCTTCGTCTCATTTTGACTGACGTAGTGCTGGTCTCACAGCATGACTTGGGAAGTATTCGCTGCTTTTATTTTTTTAAAGTGATTGTAAAAGATTTGTGTAAGTTTTCCTTACATGTTTGGTAGAATTCACCAGAAAGTACATCTAGGCTTAGTGCTTTATGTTTTTGTCTGTTTTCTTGTGTGAGTTTCGAAAGATTGTGTCTTTCAAAGAATCTGTTTATTTCTCTAAGTTGTCAAATTTGTGGCCATAAATTAGTTCACTGGGAGGTGTTTTGGTGATGGAGGAGAGAGACAGTGAGTGGGATTGAACCTGGGGACTTATACATGCTAAGCAAGCACTGTACCAGTGAGCTACAACACCAGCCCTGAAACTAATCCTCCCAATGTTCACAGGCCTTATAGCAATGTCATCTTTTATTTCTGATATTAGTAGGGTGTGCTCTTTCTTAGCCTAGATAAAGGTCTGTCAATAGTATTTATCTTTCCAAAGAATCAGATTTCAGCTTCACTGGTTTTCTTGATGGATCTTTCTGTTTTTAATTCAACTGATTGATTTCTACTCTTTTCTTTGGTTGACTTTAGATTTCATTCGCTCTTATTTTTGTAATTTCTTTACAGGAAAACTCAGACTATTGACTTTTAGCTACTTCTTTTATAATATATGCATTCAAAGCTATAAATTTTCTTCTTTGCACTGCTTTTGCTATCGACTACAAATTTTGATAAATTTTTGTTTTATCTAGTTGAAAATATTTTGAATTTTCTCTTGAGATTTCTTTTTGACTCATGTTTTATTTTCAAATATTTTGCTTAGGGCTGGGGATTTAGCTCAGCAGTGTAAGCACCTGCCTGGCAAGCACAAGGTTGTGAGTTCAATCCCTGGTACAAAAAAAAAAAATAGCTTAATATAAATCTATTACGGGTTTCTAGTTCATAAACCCTATGGCCTGATGACATTGAATGATTTACATTTAAATTTGTCAAAGAGTGTTTTATGGCCCAGAATGTGGTCTCCGGGGATGAATATTCAAGGTGAGCCTGGAAAAAAATGTGTATTATGTTGGCTTTGGATGAAGTAATATACAGGCATCATGCTGTATGCTGCTGTTGATGTTAAATCACATCTGTACTGATTTTCCACCTGCTGCACATGTCTATGTCTGACAGATAGGTGTTGAGTTCTAGTGAATTGATCTATTTTCCTTTGTAGTCCTATCAGTTTTTGCCTCACAGAGTTTGATGTGTTTTGCTGATAGGTACATATACATTAAGGATTATGTCTTACTGAAAATGTGGCACCTTTATCATTGTGTAGTGTCCTTCTTTATAACTGATAACATTCTTAGCTTTGAAGTCTGTTCCATCCAAAATTAGTACACCTATGTTCTCTTGCAATTAAGGTTACCATGTGCATTTTTGTCCATCCATTTCCTTTTACTCTGTGGTGTCTGTTTAAAGTGGGATTTTCTTGTGGGCAAAATGACTAAGTCCTTGGCATTCAAAGTGAACCTTGATAATGTTGAATCAATATCAGTTGAATATGTTAGATTCCAATTTATGGTCCATATTCATTATTCTTTTTCCTGCCATGACTGTAACTTATCAGCAGAATATAAATGCAATTATTTAAAGTACGAGTTAAAATGTATGAGTCTGTTCCTATTTTTGTCCTCCATTCTTCTGTGCCTTTTGTTGTTTTAATGTGAACATTTTCAACAGTTCCTCTGCAACAAATACAAGTCCATTTTCAAATAACACTGTTCCTCTTCAAGGGTAATGTAAGTACTTCATAATAACACAGTAAATACTTATTGATCAAAATAATTAATTTTAATCCTTCTCTCTTGTGCCACATTCCATTGCTGTCATTTCACTCTATTCTATAGATATGCATAATGTATTTAGTGTTAATATTTTAAACAACTTACCTGCTATAACAGTTATAAGAAAAATAAAAGTTTTTATCTTACTGTACTTATTCCTTTTTCACTGCTCTTCTTTCCTCTATGTAGATTTGAGTTTCTCACATGCATTATTTTTCTTCTCACTGAAGATCATTTAACACTCCTGCAAAGGTGGTCCTACTGGGAAAAAAAATGACCTCCATATTTGTTTGAGAAATTCTTTTCTCCTTCACTTTTCAAAGATAAATTTGCAGGGTTCAGAGTTCTAAGTTAGTGGGTGTCTTCTCTTAATACTTTAAATAACCCCTTCCACTCTTCTTGCTTACACTGCTTCTAGGTTGAGATCAAACGCACTTCTTATCATCTTTGTCCCTTCTACATGTATGGCATTTTCCCCCTCAGACTTATTTTACAATTGTTGTCTTTGTGTTTGATTTTCTGTAGTTTCATTGCTTGATATGTGCAGTTTATCTGGCAGTTATTCTAATTAATGTTCTCTGAAATTCCTGGCTTGATATTTGACATTAATTGGGAGCAATTCTCAGTCACTGTTGTTTCAAATATGTTTTTTCTTTGTTTTTCTTCTTGTATTTCCATTATGTATGTGTTACACTTTTGTAGTTGTTCTACAGTCTTTGAATAATCTGCTCTAGAGTGTGTTTATTTTAGTGGGTTCCCCCTTTCCCAGCTTGTGACGTTGCTATTGACACATTCTTTAGCTCATAAATTTCCTTCATGTCTGATTCTGGTGATCACGTCATCTCTTCAAGCATGTGTGTGCATGCATGTGTGTGTATTTTAAACTTTTGGTATACTTCATATGTTTTAATGATAACTGGCCATGACGTGCAAGTAAAAAGGACATCTACACCAAAGATCTTTAATACCGGAGGTAAGATGTGGACGGAGAACTGTCCTATCCTATAATTCAGTTCTAATCTTTCAGTGTTTCTCTGGACTGTGAACTTCATAAATGCATCTCCGTTTCTTTTTCTCTGCTTACATAAGAAAGGATGGCTAGAATAAACTCAGAGTTTCCCTTCTCCCATGTGGAAAGCTGGAATGAGCAGGAGTTGAGTATTTTCCCCCCTCATGTCAGTAAGGCTCTGGTAAAACTCCAGCAGATTCGTAGTCTCTCCTGAGGGCAAACTTTGCTGAAAAGACTGCTCTTTTTCACCTTTTGCTGACAGGAGTATAGAGTTTTTCTCTATTATTTCTATAAGAACTTGGTTAAGTTACTGCAGGTAAATTTCACACAGTTGTCGAGGCCCCCTTCATTGGTTCCTCCTGGATTTTAATTCTTAGACTTGAACACACCACGTCTCCAGCAGTTTGTCAATCAGCTTCCAGGTTTTCCTAGCCTGGCACTTATTCTTGCATTAGTGGACCTTTCACACTCTGCTCTGGCGAGCCACGGTTCCCTGTTCATGCCTGGCTGTCTCTGCCTGGGGAGCAGGGATGCACCTGTGTCCCCACCTCTTACAGACCCAAGAAGAGCTGTTGTTCAAGCTTTTTGGGGTTTGGTGCTGACTTCAAAGCTGCTCACATGAAGAATTAGAAACCAGAAGTGCAGGAGAATTTTTAAAGAGGGATGGTGCCCTCACAGATAAATTTGTTTAGAATTTTTTCCCCAACTAAAGTAAATAGATAATTACAGGGCTATTTGCTGTCTTAATGAGAAAAGCCCGTTACCATTTACATGGAGGACCTTCCGAAGGGCAGTCCCCTGCGATTCAAGTGTAACGCACCCCTTGCCTCATGATTCAGCAATTCTCAAAATGTAGTTGGTTTTCATAGTTCTTAAGAATATTATCCCATCGTTCTAAATAGCACACATGCAGGAAAATATGAAGCCAAGCCATAAACTATATGTTAAAACGTCTGACATGGGCCAGGGATTTAGCTCAGCAGCATAAGCACCTGCCTGGCAAGTACAAGGTCGTGAGTTCAATCTCTGGTACCAAAAAAAGAAAGAAAAAAAAAGAATGCCTAATGTAATATGATATGTATTACTACTATATATCTCGTGTTCAAGATAATGTTGATTGTAACCTGCACTGTGTATTTCACTATAACATTTTTGGTTTAAAAATATTTTATCAGAGTTATAAATCAAGTGTAAAATGAACCACAGTTCCAGAAACCTTAGAATATAAAAAGCAAATGAGACTATGTGACAATCTGAACCTTGAACTTCATAAAGCTAACTTGAATGCACCCCTCCTATAGACTTGCCCGGAAAAATTAGCTAAAATGATTATAGAATACTAATCCCTATTGAGGGTGATGGAAAATCAGGATGAGTTGTCAGCTCATAGTGTTTGGCCCAATTCAGTTTGTATCACTGTGGAATTGGGGAGACAGCTGCTTATAAACGTAGCTTTGTCTATCTCTTCTCATGGACATAATGGCAGAAGCAGGATTCACGTCCTGCTCAGGAACCAAAAGCCAAAGTCACTGCTGGAAGTCAAAGCTCCTGAATCAACCTGCTATACAGATAACAAAGTGAGGGTGACAACAACTGCAAGACACAGCTAAGTGACCAAAAGAAATAGGGGCTGCTGACTATTGGGGAGTGGCAGGATGGTGAGAAGTTCTGGAGCTGAGTGACAAGGTTTTGCAAGTGTTCTCCAGGGTCCTTTTTATCGTAAGCATGTGTTTAGCAAATCTGTGGTGCCTGTGCTCTTCTGAGTGCTGAAACCCAACATGACATCCTCATTCCTGACCCCTCTGCTACCCTCTTGCTGTGCAGGAAAGGTGTCAGGGAAACATTTTACCAAGCTTGAACCTCTTGAAAATGTCACACTGGGAGCCAGTGATATAGCTCAGAGATACAGTGCCTGCCTGGCAAGCACAAGGTCCTGAGTCTGATTCCTAGTACACCCCCTCCATCACACACCAAAAAGAAAAAAAAAAGTCACCCTAGCAGCAAGATCCCATTGCTCTTGATCCAAAGTCCCCGGAGACACTGTACTACTGGCTATGGTCATGCACTGAGTGGCCCTCCTGCTCAGCCTTCATCCTGACCATGTCCAAACCAACAGTGAAACTAAGCATGATTATCAGAGTTACCAGAAAATCCTCCTTGCATGACCCTTTTCTCCCATTCCTTCTATGTAGAAGAATCTTAAAATGTTAATATCAATGACATAGAGGTTTATTTGAGCCTTTGCGAGGGTAGATGAATAAAGATTTGATATTTGTGGACCTTACACACATCTTTACAAAAAAGAGACCTTGAGTAGTCTTACAGGATAGTAATTTTTTTCATCCCAATCCATATATATAGCATTTATTCATATGTGGATCTATTACCAACTTATGTAAAACAATCTAGTCAGATTTTAAAGGACTAGAGGAGAGAATCAATTTCCTTTCTCTACCCAATTCATTGACAAATATTGATTACTATAAGCAAAGGATAGTTCTGTGCAGAATAAATAAAAACAAGATGTAATTCCTACAGAAAAGTTGCTTGCCTCCAAATTGGAGAGAATACTAATGCAGTGGCTTATATTACAAGCAATCTATAATTAGGAATTAAATCTGTCTGTGATTATGCAGAGTTAAAGGGAGATGGATCCTGAAACTAAAGAAATTTAGGATAGTTACTTGGAGAAAATAGAAAAGATCAGCACCTCTGTCAGTGAAACTTGGCATTCAGTTCCACAATTGTATGTGTCTTGTCTGTTCTATTTTAGGAACTGTATTATGTGCTATTTCTCTTCTAACTTTGTTCCATCATCCATGTGTAAATTATCTTATGACTGTCATAAAACAATGGATAACCTTGGAGCTTACAGTGCCTCAAATACCCTTGTAAATTACCTATTAATTAACTAGTAGCATTTTACCTACATTACAGATGAGAAACTAAAATTCAAAGAGTTGAACCAAGCTGCCTAAGATACACCCCTAGTAGGAAGTCAAAACTCGAACCCAGAACTGTTTAACTGAAAAGTCTATATCTATGATATATAACACCTATTTAGCTTTGATAAGCACAAAAGCACCATGCCTCTTTTTCATGCTTCTGATGATTTCTTGCAAATTTTTGCTTCATTTCAATCTTTAGTTTTCTTTAAACGTGACATCATAGACCCCCAATTTTGTCAGATTCTGTGATATCTCCACCTATATCATGAAATCCTTAAGGTCAAATTAATCAAGATTCATGTGAATAGAAATTATAAAGAAAATAAGAGTAATGCAGGCCCACTGCTGTCTGCAGAGAACAGGAAATATGTGCTGTGAAATCACAAAAAGCAAAAGAATGCCATTTGGAGAATAGTGGTATTCAAAACCCTAAACACTGAAAACCACAAATAGGAAACTACATAGTGTTTTAACTGTTCAGTTTCATAACATAAATGACACTGGTTTGACCTCCATAGAGATCTTCATAGCCTGTGATAATAAATGGAGTAACTTTGGCCTTGGCATAAATTGAAGAATCTCATCTCAACTATATGCGCAAAGGAAGGAAACTAATGTTTATGAAATGCTAGATACTGATCTGTGAATATAAAATGTTTAATATATTAAGAGCATGTTTGGAAAAGATTATCCAGATGAAAACCATAGTGAATCAATCTTCTATCTTTAGAAATAAAAAAAATTTCCTTTATCTTTTAAAGATTTTGACAATCATTTAGAAGAAAAACAACACCTTATCCCTGGTTCACATTCCTATGTGACAAGTTTCTGTTCTTGTGTACTTTCTTCCATGAGGTTGCATTTTACAATATGATTGTAATGTACACTTGTAAGTCAGGGCCCATCTAGAATCTGACCTGATTAGAAAACTCCCTTTCTTGTGAAGCACACACTCCATGTGGTTAAAAGTGCTAACTTTCACACAGAGTTGTTCACATGATCTGGTGAATGAAGAGTATCCATCTCCCCATCAGTGATTGGTCCAGGGATGAGCACACAACTCAAAATGAGCCAATCAGAATCTTCCCTGGGACTTCAGCAATATGACATTTGTCAGTAAAGACTTTCCTTGAAGGTTTCTAGGTCCAGTCTGTCTATCTGTCTGTCTGTCTGCCTGCCTGCTAGTCTGAGGTTTCCAAGCTTAGGACATTTTTTGAGCCCCTGGATCTCTAAACCTTGCAATTTTGTGGCCTAATTCTTGTTTTGTTTATGTTTGTTTGACTTGGTTAGAAAGCAACTGAATTAGAAATTCAGAAGTTTTGGTAACCTCAGTACAACAATGTGAAGTAGAAGAAGTAAACACAATTCTAGAAGTTATAAGATGGTCTTGGTTGTGATACAGAAATATGACCTCAAGTATATGACTTAATCTTTAGGAATATCAGTCTCCTTTATCAGTAATATGCTAATAATGGCTCACATAAATTTTAAGGTTTTATTTCATGTTTGCTTTCTTTTGGCCAAGGTCATTTCTTTATCAATTCATAGTTATCTCTGTTAGAAATTTTAGAATGGCGAGCCACAGGTTCTCCAAATTATCGTATCTAAATAGTACAAAGCTTTATTTCTAGATGAACATCATATCTCTTCATACCCAGGTGTTACTCTACCTCTAACCCAAGCAACTGCCTTACAAATGTGTGATGTTGGATAACCACACAACCTAGACAAAGATGAATGCTGGTAAAACCTATCCCTTGCTCCTATAAATCATTTGAGTGCATGCATTCAGGAAGCAGTAAATTATTTTAAAAGATGATTATGTGTTTTCTCTTAATATCTTCATTTTTCCCTTTGTATTACTACAAAATCATCAATGACTTCTGCAAAATACAGAATTAAAATATCTAACCCCTTTGAAAGGGGGATTCACATCTATTACACTCCACTACAAATACACATACATCATTAGTCTCTAAACCTTGAATTCCAGTTTAAACTAAGAAACAACTGTATCATAATTCTGCTGAGTGTTTCCCTCCCAAGTTAAGTCTAAAATATTATATATGCAGATCTACACATTTCAGTATATACAGATTAATAAAATTGTACCGTTTTTTTAAATGTGAGGTTTATCCTATTGACATTTTTGCTGTGTGGCAAGCTGCCTAGTAATAGTTCCAGTTCTGTGTGTGTCCTGAAATGAAAGGCAAAACTATCTGAAACTTCAAGATGTGGAAGCTGAGACCCAAAGACGCTAAGACCGCATAGCTAGAACCTGCCGAAAGTAGGACACACACCCAGATGTAACTCTCCTAAGCTTAGTGGATGATACTATGCCTTCTCTTACTTGCAAAGAAATACAGGATCTTTGCTCAGTCTTTCAATAAGTGGAAATCTTTCAACTCTTCACAAATATTTCTTGTTACTCCTCAACACATACCCACATCCCTGGCTCATGCAATTTTCTTTTATTATCTTTTAAAAGATCATATTCCCATAATTATTTGATTTTGCCATTTCTGCCAAATATTCTACTTTCCTTTTCACCTTTGTTTTCACCTGTTCTCTGTATTCTCAGCCATCAGTCTGTAAGCCACCATTAGACACCCGCTGACTGGTGGTCATCCCTGTTTTCCATAAACTCACTTACAAATGATGACCTCATATATGCATGAAAAGTCCATTAAATAATATTAGTAGCTGAAAAATATGCATATGACCCTGTTACAGTGCCTAAGGCTCAAGAAAAGTGCTAGTTCATCAGATTCTTTATATTCTATCAAATCTCATCTCATCTCCAGAAATAATGTTGTCTCTCCCAGATAAATTATAAGCTCTGTGACCATGAAACAAAACCCTGTGTTTCTTTTTATCACTTTTCACTTACAGGTTAGAAATAGATATGCGAGGGGCTGGGGATTTGGCTCAGTAGTGTAAATGCCTGCTGGCAAGCACAAGGTCATGAGTTCAATCCCCAGTATAAAAAAATAAGTGAAAATATTTGATATATCTGGTTCTTGGTATATACAGTGAATATATGTATAAAAGATGTTTTACATACATTTATCACTTCCAAGAAACTTTTTGTAGTATGTGTACAGGAAGTAATACGAATGTCTATACCTAAAAATGTGCTTTCACACATATTAGAAGGTTATGATAGTAAATGATACAGATTGACAAGGGGGTGGAATGGAAACCAGGAATTTAAGAATCAAGGCTAAGAGCTTCTAATGGCTGTTTCCATTTGATAAATTTTCCCTCTAAAGCTAACAGTGACCATTTCTGCCTTGTGGACTTCACATAATTATCGTATGAAGCTAATTACGTAAGTCACACTTGTAATCTCAGTACTTGGGGGGCTAAGGCAGGAGGATCTTGTGTTCCAGTCCATCCTAGGATAGATAGTGAGACACTGTCAAAAAAAGAAAAAAGAAGGGCAGGAATAGAGAGAGAAAAAGGTTATTAAGAGGTTTATTTCAAAGATTTGCCATGCATAATAGTGGGGGCTGGATAAACAAGTCTGAAACATAGTGTAGACCATCAGCAAAGGCGGGCTGGAATTCTTAAGCAAGAACTGACACTGCTATCCAAGATGGAGTTTCTTCTTCAAGGAAACCTCAGTTCTGTTTCTTTAGCTTTTTAACTGACTGAATCAGGCCTGCACAGATTGTTAACCTCCCTGTTTAAAGATGATTACAATCATTAGGGACTTGAATCACATGTACAAACTAGTACCTTTGCAGCAACACTTAACATTCAATTAAATATATGGGGACAATACTCTACATAAAATTAGCCTCACTAGCTCAAAAAAGAGAAAATTATAAGCCAACAATTTGGGTACAACAATCCCTAAAACCTTTTCAAGGGGTCTTGAACCATCATCTTTCCAATGATGTGTGATGTTGGATATTTTTGTAGACTTTACCCAAAATTATATAATACAAGTGATTAAATGCATAAGCAGAAAATTTAGCTATCTTCAATTAATAGAGCCAAAAAGATTGTTTTAACTCTCACTGATTTTTCATTTTGGAAAATATAGTTATCATAAAAATATGCCATATGTATTACTGTGTAATGGAATATTGATATTTGAGAAATTGAAAAAAATCATCCTAAAAAATTCTAATTTAAAGTCTCTACTACAGTAATATAGAAGAATAAAATCTACACTCTCAGATTTCTAAGTAATTTTTAACACGATAAAGATACCTGATTCCAAAAATGTGAGAAAAATTATCTTATACAAATAGAGTAATTATATTCTAAGTAGCAAATGAGTTCTTACATTTAATATGAATGATTGTAATTTTCTTCTACTGCACAGCATAGACAATGTAAAAACTCACCTATAGTTTATGAATACCAAAACTAATCAGTTTCCTCTTGTACATTGATTTGAACAAATTGCTACTCAAAGACTCAAACTTTTTCATGATCTTCTAATGACGTGATCTTATGTTATAAAATATCTATTCGCACTTTGACTATAAACACTTTCAATATCAGTATTCAGTAGTTTTATTATAAAATTTATTCTATGCAGATTTCAGTAAGTGGTCTTTAGCAGTTTTCTTTCAAAGGGGTCAAAATATTTATTTGAGGGACATTTTCTGTCATATCTTATATTCCCAAGATGAATGAGCTGATAAAATTGATAGGAAACTACATCACAGTCTCTCTCTAGCCCAATGGATAAAACATGAGATTTTGTTTCCTCACTCTTCAGTCACCTTTTGATTAACTGAAAAAAGTGAAGAAAAGAAAGTCATAGAAAAGTCAACATTGTGATTAAAATAAAAGTGACCCAAAAAATGTTTCAAAATTGATTTGATGAAAATTAATCTAGGCAAAATTGCAAATCATATTCTGAAACACATTTTCATTATATAGTGTCATTCTAATGAGTAAAATAAAAGGAGCATGAATGTAATCCCTTAAGACAGAAAGTACAAACTGAATTGCTGCAGAAACTAGGAGGTAATGTAACCTACTGATGCAGTTCCAGTGAGGAACCCGGATAATTTTTCCCTTCCAATGTGGGCAGCCATTGTTCAGCAGGAGCTGACCATTATGAGAATATATTCCCATTGTTTTCAGTTTTCTTTTTAAGCTTCCTTTACAAAAATTAACCCTGCATCATGATGGAAAATTTTCCAATATTTAAATGCTGCCAGTTCCTCTAAACTTTAAGTCTGTGAGGGTTAAAATAAGTGCGCAGATCATTATCACTGTGTGACATTGGATTTGAGAGCACTGAGCATCATGTAAGTTGTTAATAGCAAAGAACTAAGAAGTTGTCATCTATTAGGTCTGTAGTTTGCAGTTATTCTTTTGATTCTGGCTATGCCCCGTCAATGCTGCTTGTTATAAAGGCCTTTTATTGTCATTTTGTCTTTGCTTTCTAAAATAGTTTCAGAAATTAAATTAATTGGCAGAGAACTAGACTGAGACTTCATTTTCCGTCCAATTGCTGATCTTTTAAAGTTTGGCCAGCATGTATCTGGAGAAACAGCTACGCCTAATTTCAGAAAGAATAGATAAGACCCACCAAACTTGCCTCATTTACTCACTAAATCAATTCTGCAATTATCTCAAGTCATCGCCTTAGGAATTTAGGAAACAATTTAGGCAAGTTTCCCAACCCTGTACTACTGATGTTTGGACGAGTGAACTTTGCTGGGAGAAGTTGGCTTGTGCATTGTATGTCACATGGTAGCACCCCTGACCTTTACGCACTGGGTGCCAGCAGTCCCCCAAGGCAGTTGTGACAACCCAAACATTATACCGATGTTGTCCCCAGAAGGACAAAATTGCCTCTTGCTGAGAACTGCTGATCTGGGAGAATTTACCATGGGAAATCTCATCTTTTTTTTTTAAGTTTATTGGTACAATTTAGATATATATATAATGATCACATTCATCATATGGAACTTGTGGCTGTACATGATAGATCATAGTTCCTCTTTTCTCCATTCCCCTCCCCTCCCTTCAACCTCTCTTTTCCTCCTTATTTACAAAGCTTTGTTTCCATTTGATGCTTTTTTTCTTTTTCTTTTCCCTTCCTTCTGTTCTTGTTAGTGGCCTGTAAGTAGCCTAAAAAGAGGATGCATTGTCTTTCTGGTGAAAAATTAAAAGCAAAATGCATAATAGATATTGTGAAATGGGACAACGTTGTTCGAAAAGAAACAAGAACAGAAGGAAGGGACCGTTAACAAGAGTTCTGGTAAATGCCCCTTTCAACCCCCATTCTTTGACTGTATGCCACCATATGCACCAGCTAAAGGACTTCAAATTATATTACATTCTAAGTCCTGAAAAAGTTATTTTGCCTGTTCGATGGTGATAAATCTAAGCCTTTCTATAGCTGAAAGTAATTAAGTCAAATCAGCATTGACCTATCAAAATAACCAGAAAAAGTTTTCCCCTAGTAGCTTCATTCAGAGTTTAGCTATTGTGGGAGTTTATTTCCTTTAAAAATGTCCCCTAGGTCCATGTTTCTCCTTACCAGCCTAGTAAGGTCCACAGAGACATATAAACTTCACAATTGCCCTAGCAATCACTGAGGGTCTTAAGGAAAGATTTTTCACAAACTGGGATAGCATATTTATTTCTTTCTACCTCTTTTTAATTCCCAAGTTTGATAGTTTTCCCCTTTTGCTATCCTCAAAATAGATTTGTTGTTCATTTTTCCTTTTTGTTATTTATAGACCTACCAATATACTATCCATCAATATAGCAACTGGTTTATGACATATAACCAATTATTTGACTTACAGGCAACTCAGTAAGAAGATTATACATGAATCAAAGCTATCAATGAGCCAATAAATAATTCTGATTTTTATATGTTTGAAGCATTCACATGATCTATAAGTATGATATATTGGTCCCACTTTCCTTATTTTGTGTAATCAAATGGTAATCAATAAGAATTATGACTACTACTAAATGAGACTTTGGAAGCCATGGGAGCACATTCCTCACTAGCACGCATATAAAAGTCACTGCAGAGAGTCTTTTCTTCCTTAAGTGCCCTTGAAATCCAATGACTGAATTACATTCCAGGCCCCCAAAGAGAGTTACAAAGTTATAATTGTCTCACACTTAATTACATGCATTGCAAAAGGTAAATGGACAAAGTCATTTTTGTTTCATGAATACAGAATAAAATCACTTGTAAAATTGATATTGTTAGCTCTCTGATTCATAGAAAGTAAAAATTAATGCAAGAACCATGCCTCACAGTGATGCTGTTATGTAAATGTACGCTCCAGGGCAAGAACACTGCCTTCACTGTTCTGGGGTTGGGCCCCACATTCACAGACTGGCTATTCTTTTCACCCCTGGATTTAGCGAAGCAGTTTATTTTTCCCTTTTCTTTCATTGGTTACGGTGTCCCTTCTCTGAATTTTCATGGGATTATGCCTTGCCTTGACATAATCAAATATAAGCAAAAACATGAAAAATGCCATAAGGAAGAGAAATATTTTAGCCATGCCGTACAAGAGAAGCATGACTACTCTAAACCACTCTTTTCATAGCTTCTAATGGAGCCTGCTCAGTCAGGATTTCAGCTTTGCTCGGTAAGTGGAAGATCCTAGCTCTGCAACTTAATAGGGGAATAATTGCTTCTCTGATCATTGATTCTGAGTTCTGAATCAGGCCTGAGATATAACTATTTTTCTTCACACTGCGTTTTAAATTTCGGTGGACTTTCTGGGTGTGAGATCAATGTTTCTTTCCTAATAGAATGTTGTATTGTTCTTTGATTGATTTCATTATGATAAGCTAATGGCAAATGCTACTTCCTTATGCAACAGAGCTTGCAGCCTAATGTGCCTGAACATGTTTTATAATAAATAATACATCCTGCATTCATCCAGTGCAGCCGAGGAAACAGATGGAGTCGGTGCCTCATTCTCAAAGTAGAAAAAAGCTACACCCTTATGGAAAAGAAAAAAATCATTGTGTGGCTTCCCAGTTTCATCTGGGTAAACTTAGAAACTAGTGTATTGTGGTGTTGGTTTTCAAATGATAGGTGGGAACTTTGGCTTTCCTTTGAGTTTACAGAAGGAAATTACTGCTTAAAGAAAAATTTGTTTACTCTCAGTATGACTTGCTCCCTCCCAGGGTTGAGGGAGGAAATACCTTCCTGCACATGGGTTGGTCTGTGATGAACATGTATAGTACAGTTCTCTTTTGGCATGATATGATGCCTGGCATCACACCAACTACAACCAGAAGTTGAAATGCAAACTAAAAGACAATTATTGAGCAGCTAGCTGTTCAAATGATAGGACTGTGTGTTCCTGGTAGAATTTGTTTTTCCTCTGAATTTGCTGCACATTTCTGACAAAGTAGTGGGAGGGGAATTCAAATACTCTAGGAAAGAACTTGACCTCCAATAGCCAGGCTGACACCCCCTTTCCTTCTCCCATAACCCAATCTGTGTTTCCATATCTTGAAAATATACAGTCAAGAGTACTAGGAGTGTTACTCCAGTAGTGCATGTACTATTACATCACATCATTAATCATGCAAATCACAGATGTTGTTTTCTTTTTTGAGGTTACTATAATTAATAACACCTGCTGAATCTGTCATCTCATTGCCATTGATGACCTCTTAAAATGCATCAAAAGATTCATTTCAATTTTATTCATATAAATTCTAACTAGGAGGGTTCAGGATGTCTCCTCAAGTTCTCACTGTGTATTTCCTGAGGCATGTAGCAGGGTAGCCGCATACATGTGGATTAAGAGGATCTTCAATGAAGGTTGAAACCCACGTGCTGAATTTCTAGTCAATTCATATTCCCCTTATCCTAAAAGAAGGGCGTTATCTTTCAAGGCATTTAGTACTGATAAATCAATCTGAAGAAGGCTGCCGTGCCCAAAGGAATGGAGCTCAGAAGGGAAGGGAGCTTAGTCCAGCTGCCTTGTTTGCAAATGGTGAGACTCAGATCTAGAGAAATGGAGTCTGAGTTACTGAGATGAAATCTCACCAGAACCGCAGGTTCATGGCTGTCAGTCCAGTGTTAGTTCATCTACCTGGTCTTTATCAAAAATGGCCCCTGCTGCATCAAAAAGGAATAAAAACCCAAGGTAAATAAATGCAAGTTGGACTTTCTGAAACTGGTTCTACCCACTTATCCATTCTCCTGAAAGTAAAACGTAGCCAGACATACTTGAATCTTGGTGTGAACCTATGGAGCTCTGACCTTTTCTCTTAGCCAAAGATTTTGCAGCCTCCTTGTGACTAGATTGAAGAAACAACACAGAAAACAAGAATACATTGCATGCTTATCTGCCTTATCTGATTCAAAGAAAATTCCAGATCCCACCTTGCCTCAGTAGCAGGTTTGCTGGTGACGTTTCCACACACATGTCATTATATGTTCTCAGCCTCCTCCTCTGCAAGGGAAATCTAAAGCATAGTTCATCAACTGTGGTTTTGGGGGCAGCTGTATCAGAGTAACTCAGGAACTTAGAAATGCAAAACTCAGGCCCTACCCCACGTATGCTGAGTCAGAAACTCTGAGAGTAACTCTAAATGTCATCTTTAACAAGCCTCACAGGGACACTGACAGTCACCTGAGTTACTGAACCATGGCCTGTGGAATCTGCCAAGAGGCTCTAAAACCTGCATTGATTCTCATGGGACAGGTATCAAAGTGCCACTGTATTCAGAGTGATCTTTGTCACTTTAAGTGACATTTGGGTATGACATCAAATGGCTGAATCACATAGTAAAACATTTCCTTCTCTTAATTATCTCTCAATTCTTAAGTCTTTTCTATTGCCAGGTTCTTCTTGCTTCTTGTTTTGGAGTATATATAGATGTCCTCTTAAAGCCTTGTTTTGCTTACTGACAGGAGATTGGAACATGGGTATGTGATCCTTATCAGTGGACAAACCCACTGATGAGTTTATAGCTAAATGTGATTAGGGAAAGTGAAACCTGATTAGAGGAGATGGGTCCCTGGTCCGGTGGCCTGGAAGGGTGTGTACCCTCTCTGCTGCTTTGATTGCACTCTGCTTCCTGCCTGCCATGCCACGTTCCCCTTTGCCAAGCCACCTTGACCTGGAGCCACCAACTATGGACTGAAACCTCTGCAAACTGTGAGCCAAAACACTTCTCTAACCATTGCTAATCTTTTTCAGCAAAGAGAGAAAGATGTAAATTCAGTGTCCTAAGGGAGTCATGAGAATTTGCTGATATTTTGTTACACTTTCTGGGGAACTCTGTTCGAATGATGATTTTTAATTTTTTTCTTTATAAAGTCTAAGAAAAATAATTATATAGTTGACATGCCAATTAACAAAACCTTATGTCCTTATTGTAAATGCGAGTGTACTTAGAGAAATGCTGATAGGCTAGACAATCTGGTTACATAAGCACTTGAAATCCATTTGTGTCACTTAGGAGCTGCAGCTTTTCTAAGCTGACATTTTCTCTTTCAAATAATGAGAACGCCAGTATCATGGGAATAGTATGAGAATTTACATGTGGAAAATGCCTTTCATAGTCCTCAGAATATGGTCACTACTTGCTGTGTACACAATCCCTTCAAGCCTTATGTTTTAAAAAACAAAACACAAAAAAAGATAGAAATGATACAGAATTTCAAAAAGTAACAGGAAATTAACACTAGTTAATATATTGCATATTATCTTAGAAGCAGTTGTTCAAATCACAAGATTGAAGCATGAAAAAAATCAAACAAACAATGAAAGCACAAACTGTTCCTTTTGGTGAACTTACAGAGAGTAGTAGTAAAAACCACTTTTCTGGGTAGCCTTCAAATTATAGCATTTCTCTCCTCTTCAGATTTCTCATTTATGAGATGACACCAAATGAGATCTGACAATTGGAAAGTCCTCTTCCAGTTCTTAACTAATACGTATCTATGCATGTATATTTAATGTATATATGTGTGTACACAAATATTATAAATTCTGTATTCTCTGTCTTTAAGCATAACTTAGGCATAAGTAGGTTTATTCCTCTGACATAAAACTTTAGTGACTAAGACTAATATTGAAGGTAAACAGCTGTGTTGAAAAATAAAAAAATCAAGACATGAGAAATGTGAGAGCCAATACACATTTTAGAGCTCAAAGGTAATTTCATTTGATTTTATTATCATCTGTCAAACAGCAATAGCGAGACTAGAAAATAGATTGTCACTGAGATTTCTAAGGATTGTGGTTTCCACGAGTTAGTGTAAATATATTCAGAGAGACTTGTTCCCACTTAATAACCCATGTTTTTCCGTCTGATTTGTGAATGTACAGTATTTGAAAAGTGGTTTGTCTTTTGCTGTCCAGTGAACCTGATAGAAAAATAGAAAAATCTAAAAAATTCAACCAGATCTTCATAAATTTTAGGTTTCACAAATTCTAATTAGCAGCTACTATATCAGATTTCCCCAGGCAGCCTTCCAGAGGACAGTGATGGAAGGAGTTTGGGGTACTTTTAAGAGTGAAAGCAATATGTAAGAAGTTTCTTACAAGATTGCATTGTTAGGAAGTCAGAAATTATAACCATTGCACTGAGCATGCCTGGCAAGCTAGAGGTCTTGAAGTTTGATTCCTGGTACAAAAAAGAAAAGAAAAAAGAAACTGTATCCATTAACTTATTTAGTGCTTAACACATTCTCATCAATCAGGAGAACTGAGAATAAGGAAAAAAAGGGAGAGATAAGCTTCTTTTAATCAGAGTATAAAATTGCTTGCATTGTATCTTATGTAATTATTAAAGAAACCTAAAGCCTATATTCTCTCAAATCTTGGTAATTGCAAGGAAACATCCAAATCAGGCTATTTGACTTGAATAGGCAGGTATTTAATTAAAAACTACTCTGTAATGCCCTTGTGCTCATATGGACAAGAGTTCAAATTTCTATCTCTTAAGTTGCCATTTCATCTATAAGCTGAGAATAAAGTGTTCCTACAACATAAGATCGTTCTGAGAATCAGCAAGATAATATTGGAAATATCAGAACAGATAATATTGACTGAGCAAATTCCTACCTGCTGGGAACTATTCCAAGTACTTCCCTATGTAAGATCATTAAAATCTTAAATCTCTGAAGAAGGTTCTATATTAGTTCCATTTTATAAACAGGAGAACTGACCCAAAGAGACTCTAACTGGCCAAATGCGATGTAGCAGGAAGAGACAGAGCCAAAACAAAAGTGAAACCCACAAAGTTGGACTCTGAATGCTGCTTCTTTAAAGATTAAAAACATTTAACACTGTCCTTACTGTTGCATAAGTTGAATCAAGTGATACTGGACCATGTTTGACTTACAAAAATCATTTTGTATGATACTGCCTCATTAGCCTTGAATATGAATAAAAGTAGCATAAATTGCTGCTAGTAATAGTTACAATAATATTTGTATTATCCTTGGACTTCACTCATTAATACAAGGAATGAAGGTAGAATTATTGTATAAAGACTACTAGTTTGGCAATCAGGAATTTCTCAGTTTCCCCACTTACATAGAATGAAAAGGGTCTTTTTCCATTCCTAGGAGTTAATGGAAACTAGTGTTATTTTTGTTGTTTTGCCTATTTGTCCAACCCATCTTTGACCAGTATCTAGTTGTACCATGAATTATATATGAATTACATGAGTCTATAATTCATGTCATACACAAATCACCATGCAAGTTTAACAACATGCAAACTGTCACCATGGTGAATTTATTGATGACGTATTTGAATATCACAGGAGGGTGTAACAATTTATAAACACATATTTTTGATTTCTGTTCTTCACTCACCATAAACAAATAATAAACAGTTCTGACACAGGTTCATGGACTGTACTTCAAGTAACACTGGTAGGCATTAGTAGGCCTGAAGGATAAAGAGGATCAAAACAAAATGCTTCACCAGTTGTGATTAAACCAAGAAATGAGATAGTCAGTGTTTCACACATTCATAATCATCAGGTGTCAGATCAAAGAGGTCTATAGGCAGCACGATGAGATACTAAGGTCAGACCTTGGGAACAGCTGCACTGTATGTGTGGCCAAAACACTAGGACTCTTTATTCTTAAAAAGACATTCAGCATTTCTAATTGCCAGGGCATACAGCTCGTTGATTTTAGAAAGGAAAAAAATAAGTATGAGTTACATTTTAATATGTAATATTAAATACGTAATATGTAATACCCACCACAGTCAACAGCCTTAATCAAGAAACATTCACAGGGACAAAAGCATCTCTAAGATATCCAACTGATGAGCCCTCATGTCAAACAGACCCTGGGAAGGTTTCATCAGACCTTGTACACATAGCTTATGTGTGGTTCTTTTTTATCTCATTGACATTTGAAAGGTCTCACAAGAGGGCTAGATGGGCCCAGAAAGGCAGAACATCCTAACAAAAATCATATGAATAAAACTTAAATGTGTAACCAGTCCAGCTGCCACTGTGGCTCTTGCCTGCCCTTTTCCTTAAAGGTGTACTTTCATTTTGCAATAAATTCTGTCCTTCACAATGCTTTTCTGGGCTTGACTGAATGTTTTCATCAAGAACATAAGGACTGATAAATTGTGAACATGTGTGTATACGTGTTTGTGTTCCCTTGCCTTTAAAAATCATATTCTGTTTGGAGATTAGAAATCAGTGTCCTTAAAATGAAAGGTATTTTTAAAAGAAAGACTATGAAAAAGTGGGACATCAGACCTGGCAACACTGTTTATAATAAAAGCTGTCACATAGTTAACCAAATGCAAGAATACAGCACAATTATAGGTGTATGATATTGTAAAGGAAGTCAAAAGAAGTATGTTGGTTCCTACTTTATTCACATGTTTACTCTTGTGGTTATAGTTGCTTATACTCAACTATAATTCAAAAATCATTTCTGGAAAATTCCAGGAATAATGAATAAATTTTGAATATTTATTACATTAAAACATAATTGTTCTATTTTACTATTCATCTTAATATCCATCTTAATCTTTTTTCTTTTTTTATTTTAAAGAGAATAAAGCCAAACAAAATGAAACAGAATAAAACCAATCAAAATAAAACCATGAGAATGATACAGGACTTCGAAACAAGATAATAGAAATCAATGGTGGCTACCATAATGGCTTCTGTTGGATTCAAAATAGCTACCCATACCATCAGATATAATAAAATCAGAACAGAACAGAATCAAACCAATCAAAACAAAACAATGAAAGTGATACAGCACTTCAGAGCAAGATAACAGGAAATCAACAATGGCTACCGTGATATCTTCAAAATAGCCATCAGCCATACCATCAGCCATAATAAAATCAAACAAAACAGAATAAAATCAAACAAAATAAAATGATGAAAAAGATACAAATTTCAAAACAAGATAATAGGAAATTAACAATGGCTACTACCTTCCCTTTTTAGATATTTCCTCTACTTTCACTTTCACAGCATCCATTGTAGATTTTGGATCTCACTAATTCTTTCAGTTTTTTATATTAGGGAGACAATATGATGTTCACCCATATGAATCCAAAGCATTTCACCCATGAGCATGATCTCAAGTTGCATCCATTTACCTACCTACAAAAGCCTCAAGATTATCCTCCTTTATAGCTGAGTAGTTTTCCATTGTATAAAAATACCATATCTTTCTCATCCATTCTGTGGTTGATGGGCAAGCTAGCCCTGCTTTTTTTCTGGGGCAGGGGGTGCTTTCACATAGAGCATTGTGTTCTCTTCTCCAACCTTCAGTCCATGAATTTCCTTTCAAGTCAAGGATATTTCTTGTATACCACAAATTGATGAATCCTGACTCCTGATCCACTCTGTGTGTGTTTCTTTTTATTGGTGACTTGAGGCCATCTACATTAATTCCATGCTATCCTCCTGCCATTGACCCCTCACTTTCCCCTCTACACCAATGCCTACCCTGCTCAGCAATCCCCCTGTCCTGCTGTCCCTGGAACCATGGTCATCTTTATCACTCTCTAGAATAGCCTTCAGCACTCTCTGTAGGGTTGCTTTGGGGGTCATGAATTCCTTCAGTTGTTCTTTATCCAGGAAGTATCTTATTTCTTAATTTTGAAAGATAGTTTTTTAGCATACATCAAGCTAGGTTGGAAGTTATTTTCTTTCAGGACTTGAAACACTCCACTCCAAGCTCTTCTTGACCCAAAGGTTTGTGTTGAGAAGTCTGCCATGATTCTGATGGGTTCTCCTGTTCTTTTTTTTTAAGTTTTTAATTTCTGTTCTTATGCTGACTTTATAGGATCTTGATTATTATATGTCTGGGTATAGATTTATTTTGGTTATGGCTAGTTGGACTTTAATATGCCTCACTTATCTGTCAACCTTAATCTTGACCTCAAGTTAAACATTAACATAGTTATGCATATGTGGGAGAATACTGTATAGTGTATATAGAATTTAATACTATTCATAGTTTCAGGTATCAACTGGAGTCTTGAAATTTATCCTCCTCAGATAACTTAGGACTATTTTGTTGGCTTCACTATCAGAACAGTACCACACCTGGAGTATAATTTTTTATATTTTTTATAATTGTTTTATTTTTTATGTTTATGTTTTATTATGTTTATGAATGATTTTGCTTTATTAAGATTTCTTTTATTAATGTATTATACATTTGGAATATTGACTAATCATGAGTATAAAGCTTAATGAATTAGACCAAAGTAAACATACCTCTATAGCTACCACTGATCAGGATATAGAACGTTACAAGTTTTCTAGAAAGTTCCTGATGAATCCTTTCCCAGTCATTCACCTCATCTTCAAAAATGTAAACACAACCCTAATTTCTAATACCAAGAATTAAATTTGTCTTTTCTTAAAACCTATGAATAGAATCACACTGATATAGTCCATTGTGTTGTATGTGGCTTGCTTTATTCACCCTCATGGTTCCTAAACTGTGTGCCCAAGTATATCAGGATGTTGGAATACATTCATAAAGGTCATGAAGACTGTTGTAGAGTAGACTGAACTACTCATGATAGTTCAGCTTCCAAATTATATTTCAGTACATTCCTGTGATGGTGTCATACCTTTGAAATACTGTGCCAGGTTTCCAAGAGTAGCTGTGTTTAAAATTATGTACATACATAAAATCAATGTGAAATGAAAATTAAGGTGGTATATCTACTTCAATTCCCAAATGTGCTCAACAGAGACAGACAATCCCTTTAATAAGTTATTGTGGTTATTTAGGAATGAAATAAATATACTAGGGTACTTTCCAATTTATTTATGATTTTTAATATGGTTACTAAGTTGTTGAGAAATGAATATTCATTATGTCTTTGGGACCTTACTACTTCACAGTCTAAACTGTTAGGTTTCTTTTGGTGTGATGACTCTGTGAAAATCATTGCCCAGATACTAAGACTCTGAAAAAGTTTAGGCAAATCTGAGCTGCAAGAAGATTTATACTGTTACATAAAACAGTTACTTATTTTCATTTATCTTTGATTTTATTATTGTTTTCTACCCTTGATAGAAATTTAGGTAGTTTCTAATTATGAATACTTCTATGCACAGTTTTGAACATATGTTTTAGTGCACCATATATATTTCTGTTGGGCATATATTTAAAGGTGGAATTGCTGAGTCATGAGGTATTTGATTTCATCTTTAATAGATACAGCTAAATAGCTTTGTAAAGCAGTCATTCCAATTTACACTCCCACTGGGATTGTAAAAGTATCTATTTTTCCATTCCTGATAATGCCTAGTATTTTTAGTTACTTTATAATACAGTGCAGTCATACCAAAATTTTTAATGCTGCCGAAAGATTAATTTTAGGGGTACATAATGAAGATAAATACCAAACTACAAATTAAAAAATTACATGTAAGAATGAATAATGACTGATAATGAGAAAATAAGTGAGAGAAAATTACTAAACATCAAAGCTAAAAGATAGTTTCAAATATCAAAAAATCAAGAAAAAGAGAATAACATATGTATTTACTGTTAATCACATCCCTAGAATGTTCCATTTCTACCTTTTAACTGCATATTCTTGGATTGTCTTTTTATATGGTGTAGTTTTTGTATAATCACTTTGTATAGAGAATACAGAAAGATTATTTAGGCTTCCTTATGTTGCATTTGATCAAGATTTGCTTCTCAAATGCAAATAGTTCAAAAAAAGTTTCACAACTAGTAAACTTTAGACAAATCTCTACCAGATTTTTATTTCAAAAATGAATTTTCAAGATACTGCAAGTTGTACATTTATGTAATCTTAAATACTCTACAATGATAACACCTTTTAACAGTTATTAGTGACAATTGTTGTACCTTATATTTGATTAGATCTTCTTTGTTTTTGCTCGCCATCTGAATCAACAGAGAACACCGTAGAAAAAGACATAGAATCCATTTCTTCTCCAGGTATGTGAGCAGTCAATTAACTGTACCTGGAGTGACTCCAAAAAACCCATAGGCCACCTGACCTGAAGGTATTATTCTTGTAATGAATCTCTGGATTTTGTTCAGAATATGAGATTTAATATTATTATTGGCCCTGAAGCAAGGCCAGCAGATCGCTGTAGCTGTTGATTTCAAACAGGAGCCTAAAGAGAATTCTTTCTGTGGTCTGTTGGCCATTTCAGAACTTTGGAAATGGAATGGTCAATTCATCAGAAAGAAATAGCAGGTGAGTATGGCGGACTTTAGGAGAGCCTGCAAGGGAGAGACCCTGGCACCTCAGGACCTGTACCATGCAGTTGACTCTGGGTGCCAGGAGAACAAGGAGCTCTTCCCCTCTCTGGGGGGTGGCTGAGAGTGTGGCAGACTTTCAGCAGCCCGAAGGAGAGAGACCCTGGCACATCGGGACCTGCATGGTGTGGTTGACTCAGGGTGCCAGGAGAACAAGGAATTTCCCCCCTCTCTGGGGGGTGGCTGAGAGTGTGGTAGACTTTCAGCAGCCTGAAAGAGAGAGACCCTGGTGCATCGGGACCTGCACCGTGCAGTTAACTCAGGGTGCTGGGAGAACAAGGAGCTCCTTCCCTCTCTGGTAGGTGGCTGAGAGTGTGGCAGACTTTTGGCAGCCTGAAGGAGAAAGACCCTGGCGCATCGGGACCTGCACCGTGCGGTTGACTTGGGGTGCTGGGAGAACAAGGAACTCTTCCTGCCTCTGGGGGGTGACTGTGATCCTGCCTGCATGTGGGCTGAGAATCAGACATCTCAGGTCATTCTGTCCCCCATCCCCTGTCCCCCCCTCTCCCTCTCCCTGCTTAGCAAGTGGGAGCCAGTGAACTACACATCTTGTGAAAAGATTGGCTATGTTATTTAGTATGAGCTCTCCATATGCAAAGATAAGGACAAACTTTTGGAAGAAAACAAGAGACAATATGACAGATAGTGAAGATCTCTGGTTGTCTAGCTTTGAAATTTATGCTTTCTTATGTCCCATTCTGTTCTGCTTTGTTGTGTTTAATTTTACTCCCTTTTAAAATAAATTTTTTAAAAAATTTTTTTAAAAATATTATTATGTGTATGTTCATAAAAGATCAGCCTGTTACCTATTTTTCACTTTAAGGTGTCCATCTGGTTTGAGTGTCAAGGTTTTATTACCTTTATAAAATATACTAGGAGATATTTCCTATTTTTGAATCTTCTGGAAAAAATTTAAGTATTATCTATGTTATCTTCGATTTTGGAAGAAATCATCAGTGAAACAACATAGGCCCTGTATTTTCTTCTGAAATTACTTTAAATACTGAGTTTGATTACTTAGTATATATAAGTATGCAGATTTTCTGTTTCCTCTGAAAACTGGAACAATACAAAATTGCTCCTGCTAGTTTTAATTTTTTTAATGTCACTTGAATCTTTAATGATATTCCTTAAATTTCCTTCATATTAATTTTCTTCCTTTTCTTATCTATCAGTTTTATTCATTTCTTCGAAGTATCACTTTTTGAATTTATCCTAGCTATCTATTTAAGTTTTCATTATTCTTCCATTTATAGTCTTTGGATTTCATTTGCATTTTTCTGTTATCTTTTGAGAAAAATACTTGGAAAACTTTTCACCTTTTGTTTAGTATAAGCATTCAAGGCCATGATCATAACTTTAACTGCATCTTGTGTATTTTTGATATGCCATGTTTTCATTATTATTCAGTTCAAAATATTTTCTAAGTTTCTGTATAATTTCTTCTTTGTCCTATGGGTTATTTTAGAAACATTTCACTCGGTTTTCAAATTTTGGAACAGTTTTCAGTTCTGTTTCAGTTATTTTTTCCTAGCCTATTCAGAAAATGTATGCTCTATGATCTTAATCCTTTGAAATTTACCGAAACCTGCTTTAATTGGATTAGATGAATTCATTTACTTTCTTGTTGTATACACAAGTAGAATTTGTCTATTTTTTAATATGAAAAAAATTTAACTAGTTATTCAGTTGTCTTAATAGCTATTGAAAAGACCATCCTTTCTTCAGTGATTTGAAATGTTACCATACTAGATTTTTCTAGATACCCACTTTGCTCACTGATCTGTCTCCTCAGGAACTCACCAGGCACCTTTTAATACAGAGACTTTGTAGTACTAATACCCGCAGATCTAGATACTACTTATAACTTTTCCTATTGACTGTTTTCCTAGAAGTTATTGTATGTTTTTTTTTTCTGATTATCCTACATAGTGTCAGACTAAACATAGTCTCAATATAATATCTCACTTGATTATAAAACTTATCCATATTTTATTGGAATTAAAATAAATCTATAAATTAACATGGTCAAAAAAAGATCCTGTTTATTTTGAGGTACATTGAACAAGAACAAAGGCCACCTTTCTACCTGCGTTTGCTTTTGTGTATTTTGGTAGTATTTAAAATTCTCTTCAAAGTTTTTCAGCATCTTTGTAATTCCTATTTTTTGTGGTAACTATTATAAGATTTTTCTGCTTCATTACATCTTTTAACTGTTATCTAGTAGATGTTGTCATTGTGAAATGTAGTTTTTAACAGTATAAAATGTCTTATGCCTCATTTTATTTTTTGAGTAAAATTCTACTGTGTCCAATATGAGCATTTCAACTATTCTTATGTTCATATTTGCCTAAAAATCTATAACTAGTCCTTTGTTTTTAGCCTTGTGAATCACCACACTTTAGGTTTGTTTCTCATATCCAACATAGGATTAAGTCTTAGTTCATGGATCAGTTTTTAAAGATTATATTTTAATAGATGTGTTAAAATCAGTGTTATTGACATGACTTTTTAAATAAGTTTTATTGAACTAAATATTGCATATTATAGAACTTATAAATTTAAAGGATTTGATTCAGTAAACTTTAGCATATTGACGGCATTGTACAACCATGACCACAATCAAATTTAGATCATTTTTGTTATGCCAAAACAAAACATTGTACCCACTAACCATCTTCTTCCAGTCTCTAAACAATAAATTACCCTGTCTTCATGCATTTGGCCTATTCTGGAAATTCATTCATTCATTTTCAAAATAAGCCATGCTCATAGAAACAACAAAGACCTTAATATGTCCAAAGAGATGGAAATAATGCACTATGCACTTACACACCGCTTTTGGGTAAATCTAGAAACTGACGCCAGAAACATACATAGATTACAATAGCCTTTTTTCCTCTCTTTTTTTCTAATATCTGTCTTTCATTTTGTACTGTTTATATTAAATTTTTATGTAAGGGAACTGTGCAGTGCTCAAGCTTATGTGTCTGATTTACCTCACTCAATATATGGTTTCACAGGGCATCCATTTCCCTATAAATGCTTCAAGTTTATCTTTTGTTACAGAATAATACTACTCCACTGTCTATAAAAACCATATTTTCCTTATCGATTCTTCTGTTAATGAGCATATAAGCTATTCCTAATTACTGTGGTATGATGTTTTTAGCTCTTTTAGAAAATACCTAAAAGGGGAAAAGCTGGATCAAATGGAATTTCTAATTTTTAGTTTTTTGAGGCATCTCCATACTGATTTCTATGGTGGTTGTGTTAGTCTACACTCCCACCAACAATGAAGAAATGTTTCTTTCTCCCCACAGCCTCAGCAGCATTTGTTATTGGCATGTCTAGCCAGCATTCTCTCTGGAGTGAGATGTTGTTTTAATTTGCGTTTCTCAAATACCAGCAATGTTGAACACTTTTTCATGTATTTACTAGTCAATTGTATTTTCTCCTCTGAGAAGTATCTAGTCATTTCAGATACCCACTTATTGACTGGGTCTTTCAATTTCTGTGAATTTTTTTTTTTAGTTCTTTATCTGTTCTAGATGTTAGCCCTTTGTCTGAGGAGTAGCTGGCAAAAATTTTCCCCAGTGATTATCTCTTCACTTTGAAGGCAGTTTCTTTTGCTATACAAAAGTTTAGTTTAATGTGATCCCATTTGTTGATTTTTGGTATTATTTTTTGCATAACCAGGATTTTATTCAAAAAGTCCTTGCTTACACCTATATCTTCAAGAGTTTTACCTATTTTGTCTTCCAGCAGGTTGTTTTGCTTTTCTAATGATAAGGTCTTGGATCTATGTTTGATTTTAATTTAGTGCAAGGTGAGACGGATCAGACTTTGGCATGTGGATAACCAAATTTTCTAGTACCATTTATTAATGAGGCTATCTTTGACCCAACAAAGGGATTTGTCAAAGGTAGCATAAATGGGTGTCCCTAGAGTTGTTTCTGTATCTTCTATTCTGTTTGACTGATACAACAATCTGGTCTTGTTTTGTTTTGTTTGCAAATACCATGCTGTTTTTAATCACTATAGTTCTGTCATATAACTTGAATTTCTGGATTGTTATGCCACTGTCTCGCCCTTGTTGCCCAGAATTACTTTTCCTGTTCCACGTCTCTTCTGATTCCACATTAATCTTAGTATTGCTTTCTCCAGGTCTATAAGGAATGTTATTGATATTTTGATTGGAGTTGCATTAAATCTATATAAAACTTTTAGAAGTATGATCATTCTAACTACATTCATTCTACCTATCCAGAAACTGGGAGTATTCTTACATTTCTGATATCTTCTTCAATCTCCTTTTTCAGAGTACCATAGTTTTCACTCTAGAGTTCTTTCACTTCCTCGGTTAGATTAATTACTAGAGGTTTCATTTTTCTTATGCCATTGTGAAAGATATTGTTTCCCTAATTTACTTCTCAGTGAGTTTGTTACTGGTATATAGAAACTTTACAGATTTTTGAGTGTTAACTTTATAACCTGCTACATTACTGCATTTGGTTATTAGTCCTAGGAGTCTTTTGTGGGAGTTTCTAGAATCTTCTATGTAGAGAATCATATCCTCTGCAGATATACAACTATGTTGAACAAAAGTAGTGGTAATGGACATTCTTGTCTTGTTCCTGATTTTAGAGGGGATCCTTTCCACTTCTCTCCATTAAATGACGTTGGACACTGGTTTGTCATAGATAGATTTTGTCAGATTAAGATAAAGACCTTACAATCCTAGTTTTTTAAGGATTTTTATCATGAATGGATGCTTAATTTTGTAGCTTTAAAGCATGTGCCACCATTGGCCACTAATATAAATTACAGGTCGCTAATCTACTTTCAGATCAACTTTTTTTTCTTCCACATATGAGAAAGATCACGTGATAACTATCTTAATGTTTCTAGCTTGTCTCACTAAACATAATGACTTTTTTCTTTGACTGAAATTTTTGCTGCAAATTTGAGAGTTACATTCTTCTTTATGGCTGGATAGTCTTGCATTTTGTGCTGGTAAGGTTGGAGAGAAGAGTTAGAAGATAAAGGGACATCATTAACATTTGCAGAACACATTTAGAAAGATGAAATAAGTTCGTGTATTCTGCATCTCAGTAGGTCCTATATTTTGCAATAACCTATTATATGTCTTCTGAAGTTCTAGACAAGAGGAATCTGAAGGCCCCAATGTAAAGAAATGACAGAGACAAAAATACTAATTATCCAAATTTGATCAGTGCATGTGTAGACACAATGAAATGTCATAATATGTTCAGTTTTTTCATTGTAATAAAAATTTTAATATTTAAAAATCATAGATAAATTTGAAAGGCCAAATAAAAATATTTGGATGATCCCTTTAACTGAAGAATAGATTTTCCATGCTTGTTACGCATCGTTATATTGCTGGTCTAAAGCTTGAAGGCCTAGGTTGAGTGTTTTGAAGCTCTCCAATAGAAAGCAGGAATGGAAAGACATTTGGCATTGAAGAGGCGACCGTTGGCCCCTCCTGACCAATCAGAGGACAGCACAGCCTGCTGATTTTCCCTTGACCTTTCACATATCACAATTTGAAAGCTTCATCTACCCTCATTCTACTGATGTACACAGGCCTGTTTCTTATGTCCTCTGGCCCAGCCTAACAAAAATCTAGGAGAAAGGTACATTCTGAACCCAGGAGTAAAATATGTGCAATGTGACAGGCCTCTAAGATGGAAGTCTAATGCCAGATGTTCCAAGCAATTTTTCAACTTCATGCTACACACAGCAGAGATCGGCATCAGGGACTGGTGGGGTAGAGTTCACTAACGTAAGGTTTTTAAATTTGTTCCAGATAAAAAGGCAACTGGATCTGACTTTAAATACCAGCATTTTTTTTTTGTACCAGGGATCCAACTCAGTGGTGTAAGCACCTGCCTTGTACTTGGCAGGCAGGCACTTACACCACTGAGTTAAATCCCCAGCCCCTTACCAGCATAATCTTGTGGTGCTGGCAAAAGTTTGAGGAACAGAATCCAATCCTAAAATCTGGAGCTACATTGTGGAACTCTAATGGGGAAGAATTCAATTGTCCTAACTTTGATCAAACTTCCACAGGATATAAAATACCTTTATGAACAGTGATAGTTTTTATATCCTGGTGAGCTAATAAGTACAAGAGTATCTCCAGGGCAAGAATGGATCATAGGGAAATAACTCCAGAAATGTTTCTCAGGGGCTAAGGAATAAACCAGATGGTTGTATATTTTAAAAAATGGGAAAGAACAAATTACAGCTATTTACAATTCTGTTCTAAAGACAGTGTCTGCATTTTCCATAGGGTAGGTTCTTTGCTAAGGATTATTAACTTGAGCGAGAATAACTACCAACAAATGATACTTTAATGACTAATATAAAATATCTCACTTTTGCTGTAATATCACTGAAAAAACATATTTTGGTAGAGATGCCTTGATTATATTTTAGAAGCTCTGCTCAGTTTTTCTCACAAAATGAAATAATGGTTTTAGGGAAAAGAAGCACAAATATAGGTTTCTCTTTCAGAAATCATTCACTTCAAACAAGTATTTAATGAAGTTTTGCTATGGTGATGACATGATACTATGGCTAGGTACTAAGGGGACAGAAGGGGAAATAAAGTATGTTCTTTCATAATTGTTATAATCTTGCATTTATAATCTTGTGAACAACATTCCAAAAATTATATCTTTGTATGCTGTCATAAGAGTTAACAATATACAAATGATCCAAACTGACCACATTTTTAGAAGCTTACCATTTTATACTTGCTTTTAGGATCTTTCCAGTTGGAAAAGAAAAATCCCATGAAACTCTTCAGAGAAGTCAGACTACTTGCAGCATTGGACAAATGCAATCACCAATGAGAAAACAGTGAACTGATGAAGTAGACATACTTTAGATTGTCTGCTGTTATGATAAGACACTGATTCAATTTACCAATCAAACAATTTTTTGCAAAGAGTTGTAATGTAAAACCACTAAGAAAAAGAAGAGTGAGACATCAAAGGAAGATGTTTTCAGCTTGAGGAAGGGAAATTTCAGCTTTGATCACTGTAGGAGGAGAATCTATTGATGTAGCCTCACAGTTTAGGGAAAATCTGGAAGGAATAGCACTGCAGAATCAGAAGAAAACACCAGTGGCTAAAGATCAGATACGAAGGAAGAGTGCTTGCAGGGGGTAGCGTTCAATCACATCCTTGAAAACTATGGATAGATACAGCAAGCAAATATGTGAAGCCTTAGCTTGCTAGAAATCTTGTGAGGAAAAATGATTTTTCTCTTGGTTTGATAAGTGCTGAGGAAGCAGGGATAGTTTGCAACTAATTCCCAGGAGGTATAATTCAGTAAATAATGAAGAGAAGGCAGAATGTAAAGAATGTAGTAAGACCAAGGCTTTGAAAAGACATCTTTGAAATAGTAACACAAAGGACTAGTAGACTCTAAGTGACAGCAGACCAGATCACAGAGCAGAAGCTTTTTTTACCTTGAAAATAATCAACATATTGATGAACACATGTCAGGCATTCTACAAATATTTCATTCACTCAACGCTTGATCATAGCATATTTACCACAGTCCAGCATCTGTGCAGGCTACAAAATTGGAAAAATAGTCTATTGTTCCCAAGGAATTTGTCAATTAGTCATGAAGTTATAAAGTTTTGGGGGTCATCCAAAGTTCATTTGACCAAATGTTTTGAAATGATTTGCGTTTTACTGCCAAGGATACCAATAGTCAGGACCAACTCTGATGAATGAGGCATACAAAAGGTTACAAATCTCTTGAAAACTAACCAATGAACTTAGCTCTATTTTGTATCTTCACATTGATGTCATTGACTTATTTCTGCTAAGAATACAATGAAAATGATATTATCAAAATAATATCTGAGAGTAACAGAAACTCTGTAGAGGAACTATTGTTCTTTTTGCATGATTCTAAATGCATGAAGAAAAATCCCTACCTAGAAACCAAATATCCCACGCCATACCCAAATTACCTTTGATAAATTGTCCAAACATGTGCAGTGTTGGTAATGCTTGCCCAATAGACAGGAATTTGGAATCAGAATAAGGAAAGTAAGTACTGTGTAAATGTCTGGCTCCCCTATGCTAGATACGGCCCAGGTTGGCCTGCATCCTTACCTCCAGGGGAGAAAGAGAAACTGGATTCAAGCCTAAGGTCCAAGGGTAGCACATGAGCTTGTTCTGGGTGCAGGCAGGAGGTCCCAGAGAATGACATGTTCTATAAAACCTGGGGCAGGAGACGGGAATGTCCACATGTTCATTTAGCCTGCCCCCCACCACATAGGTGATTGGCAAGCAAAAAAAGCCTAGCATTCTCTCCCACAAAAAGTACCACAAACTGCACATCCTGGCTTGTTCTTCAATAAGCACAGTCCATTTTTTGAGCCAATGCCTGGAATTTTAAGAACAATTAAATAATTTAGCTCCCATGTGCCTCAATTTCAAGCTATTCATTTGCTGTGTTTTAATTTTATTTGTTGACACATATTAATTTCACATATTAATGAAGTTCAGCTTGTTTTCCTACATGTATACAGCAGGCATTGATCAAATTCAGGCTTCCTTTTTATATTCCCCCTCACACACAAACCTTTCCTAATGTCTATTAATCACTAGTATGCTTTCAGGTAAACTGCTTTTTTAGCTTCCATATATGTGAGAAATCTCACAGGACTTGTCTTTCTGTACTTGGGTTCATTTTGTTTGATATAAAGTATCCCAGTTCCATTCATTTTGCTGCAAATGAAAAGATTTTATTTTTATTTGTGGCTGAATAATACTCCATTCTGTATGCCTACCAAATTTCCTGTATATATGTATCTGTTCATGGGCATCTAAGCAGATTTCATATCCTGGCTATTGTGCAGTGCCAGCCATACATGAGCCTATCTTTGGTATGCTGACTTCATCACCTTTGGATGTAAACCCAGCAGTGTATAACTGGTCATAGGATAGAACAGTTTGGGGTTATTGAGAAATCTCCATGTCGTACTTCAGAACAGATAATTTACTGTCCCACTAACAGTACACAAAAGTTTCTTCTCGTCTACATTCTTGAATTCATTTATTATTTTTTAGAACATCAGCTCTAATTAGGGTAAGATGGTATATTGCCATTTTGATTTGAATTTCTTAATGGCTAATGATACTGAGTATTTTTATAAATTTGTTGAACATTTTCATTTCTTATATTTTGAGAAGTATCTATTCAGGTCACTTACCCAGTTTTTACTTGGATTACTTAAGTTTGGTTGTTATTATTTAAGTTTTTGAGTTCTTTATATACTCCATCAGATGAATGGGTGAAAATATTTTCTCTCATTCTGTTGTCTCTGTTGTCTCTTTACTCTGTAGACAATTTCTTTTGCTGTGCAGAAGGTTTTTAGTTTGATGAAATGTAATTTGTCAATTTCTTTTGGTTTTTGTACATTTTGGAGACCCGTTCAGAAAATGATTGCCTACATTGATGCCTTACAGTATTTCCCCTATTTTCTTCCAGTAGTTTCAGACTCTCTGGTACTACCTACAGGTCTTTGATCTATTTTGAGTTGATTTTGTACAAAGTGAGAGATAGGAGTCAAGCTTCAAACTCCTTGTGGATATCCTGTTTTCTCAGCACCGTTTGTTGAAGTGACTGTCCTTTCTTCAACATATGTTTCTGGTCCCTTTGCCAAGAGTCATTTGGCTGTAGATGTTTTAATACTGTGATGAGATTTCATTAAATCTGTAGGTCACTTTGGGTAGCATGAATAGTTTAGCAATATTAATTATTCCAATCTATAAACATGGGAAGTCTTTCCATCTTTTTGTATCTTCTTTAATTTCTTCAATATGTGCTTTGTAATTCTCATTATAGAGGTTTTTTACTTTCTTAAATTAAGTATTAGCAATTATGAAAGATATGAATTTTATGATTTCTGTCTTAGCAAAACTGTGATTGGTATATAGAAAAGGTACTGAAGTTTGTAAGTTGATTGATATCCTGCTCATTTACTAAATTTGGTATCAGTTCTAGTAATCTTTCCACAGAGTCTTTAGGATTTTCCACATACAGAATGCCTCAGTCTGTAAGCAGGGGTGGTTTGATACCCTTGAGTAATGGTGATGGGAGTGTCCACCCTTGTCTTCTCCCTGATCTTAGAGAAAGTGCTTCCAGCTCCTCTTCATTCTGTGTAATTTTGGCCATGACTCTGTCAGATATACCCTACATTATACTGAGGTATAATCCTTCTATACCTAACTTGCTTAGGGCTTTTACTGTAAAGTGATATGGAATTTAATCAACTTTTTTTCTACATCTATTGAGATGTTTATGTCATTTTTAATCCTTCATTCTCATGTTTCTTTCACTATCAGTCACATTGGAACCTATGTCTCCCTTTAGTGTCTATTTTATAGAATTGGGTTTTCCAGCACTAGGTGCATATACAGTCACTATATCTGCTTGTTGAGTTAATCTCTTGATCATTATAAAGTGAACTTCTTTGTCTCCTTTTCCAGTTTTTGTCTTAAAGTCTATTTTGTCACATACAAGTATCACCAGCCCTGCTTACTCTAGGTTTACATATGCTGGAAATATCATTTTCTGACCCTTAACTTTCAGTTTTTGTGTCTTTGATGGGGTGATTTACTTACAGGTAGCATATTGCCTAGTTCTGTTTTCTTTCCATCCAGCTAGTATGTGTCTTAATCAGGGTATGTGGTCCACTTACACTCAAGGTTATTATTGACAGATAATCACTTGTTCTTGTCATTTTGTTAATTTTATTCCATTTGTTTCAAGTGTTTTCTTCCTCTGTTATTCTTCTGTATGGCTTGATATTTACAGTGTTGATAATGTTTGATTATTTTCTACTGCTTTTTTGTGTGTCTGGTCTTCTATTAGTATTTATACTTACACAGGTTTCTAAAATGGCATTTATCTTTGTTTCACTCCTGGATGTAGGTCTCCCTTCAATATCTTTTGTAAGTCTGGTCTGGTGATTATAAATTCTCTTAGTATCTCTTTGCCTGGGAAAGATTGTTCCTCCTTCTTTTTGGAAGGACAGCTTTGCTGGGTATGTAACATTGGTCAGCTGTTAACTGTGTTTCAGCATTTGGAAGGCATCATTCCATCCTTTACAGGCATATAGACTAAGTGATATTTTATCTAAGGCATTTCTTACTAAACCGTATTTAATTATTAAGTGTCTAAATACAAACAGTAATGTAGGTGTGAACAATCTTATAAAATTACTCAGAATATCATACCTTTAAGGTTTAATTTCTAAAAGGAAAATAGTTACTTTGAAAGTGTTTACATCTTTTAACAAATGACATCAAACACGATCTAGTCTTTTCATATTGCTCTGTGGCATCATTCTAATCATTGATGTACCCCTTTGATTACTTGTTGACAAGTATTTGGCTAGTTAACATCTTGAACAAAAGCATAAGAACAAAAGCATAAGACGAGATTTTTTTATAGAATACTGGCCCCATACGTTTTACCTATGTTTCTCTGAAAATAAGACCTAACTTGAAAATAACCAGCCTTGAAAATTAGAGATCAGAAATACCAACCCCAAACAGTCTATTCTTGCCTCATCTGCCTCACAGAGTAACAACCAAGCAAGAGAAGAGCAGAGAAGGGGAAGGATAGGCTGATGTGACTAATCTCTTGTTTCCAAGGCTGATTATTTCTGGTTAGGTCTTATTTTCAGGGAAACTGGGAAACGACTATAGTCATGTTAGCTGTGAATCTCAGCATATTACCTTCACCTACTCCCTTTTCTTCAGAATTAAAGACTGCTATGCCATACATAACAAGCTGCTTAACTTTAACACATGCTTTCCACACATATTGATGAGGAATTATTTCATTGCCTATTGCTTCTTGACATGCTGTAGAAATAATATAAGTTAGGGAATGACACTCCAGACAATGTCGTGTTTTGGAAATAAATTCAAATCTTTCTTTATCATCTCTTTCTTCTTTAGTGATTATACATTTATGCTTTCTGCAGTGAATGTCCCTGTTCTAATTTTCTCTAAGCTTTGATCTTAGGAGTAGGGTGCGTCCATGCTTGCTAAGGTTATGAATTAAGAATAAACAACTCTGAAAAAGAACTTGAGTTATTCCATGAGTCAGTATTAAGAGGTTTCAGTGCTTGAATCGTATTGTATTTATTTGTCCTTCCCAAAGCCCTTTTTTTCCCTTCAAAATACTTATCTCTATGTTCCTGTAAGTGATTTATGATATATACAGCTATTTCCAGAAATCCTGATTTAAGGAACTCATTTGCTTCTGTAAGGTGTGGGTAGGGGAACATATTCTAACAAAGGGGAAAAAGTAGGCTCTTCAGGAACATTATCTACCATAAGATAACAGAAAAGACCTTTGCAGTTGAACAAGAGAGGCTAGAGTTCCCGTTAAATGCCAGCTACTGTACTAAGAACTTTAACTGTATCGTCTCCTTTACTTCACTTGACAACAGACTGAGAAATACTAGCATTATCTTCACTGAATGTATAGAGAACTTTTGGCTTAGTAAGCTAAAAAACAATATACTAAAATCCCAGAATAAAAGCAAAAAATAAGTGACAGAACCAAGTTTAAAGTGACTTTAAGTCTCAATATCTCTCTTTAACAGCACTATTCTGTCCTCTGTGCATGTCTGTGTATGTGTATGTGTGAAAGGGATAGAGGGTGAAAATAAAACTAGTCAAAGGTGTTGTTTTGATGGGTCATATTAACTGAACTACGAGCCAAAAGCTCAAGTCCTAGGCAAGATGGGGTGAGTTTTCATTGGAATACCATCTCTCCAGATTGCATTCTGTATATTGTCCTCACTCCCCTCGAACATTTACTGACATCTCTTGTAGAGGATGCAGTAGAAATCTACACCGCAGGTAAAGGGACTGAGAGACCTCTGAGCTAAGAAGGAAACAGTCTAGAAAGTTTCATCTTGGGAAATTTTGTTCCAATTCCAACAAATTTGGATTCTGTGAAGTTTGTAGTGTTTTCTCTGTGGGTAGCCAATCAATACAAGTAGAAAGAAAGGCTTAGATTAATTTGTAGCTAGATTCACAGCTGAGAAAGCAAAGCACAGGATTTCAAAGTTAAAAAGAAAACCTCAAGCCTAATTGATCTGGCATTATGATTATTATTTGTTTCATGCAGAAAAATGTATTTATTCAGCAACTACCTGTTGAATACTTCACTTTTAAAGCACTGTGTTGATTATCACAATGCCTAGAAAAATACACAGTAATTGATAAAATATAAGAAGTTATTTACTTGAGTGCATTTCAGAAGATTATACTAATATAAAATATTAAAGAAAATATTAAAATGTTACTGGCTCCTGTTACACTAAGAAACATTAGCAGGAAATAATTTAAAGGACACTAGTGAAATGAATTTTGTAATACAAATCTTATATCCATTTAGCAATTATTTACTGGACACAGCCAGGTCCTAGGAACCTGAAGGATAGTAAGACAATCTGTGACTTCATACAGTTCACAGCTGACTGGGGAAGGCATTAAAATTAATAATAACCACATAATTTATTAAGATGTATAGTCATGGCGTGAAGAAAATGGTAAATAAAAATTCTAGAGAGTTGGTTTACTTTTGCACAAATGCATAAAGCAAATTGAGATGCTACATTTTGTTCTGGAATATTAGTAAATATTTTGAGGACCACAAAACAATATTGTCTTACCAAAGAGGAAAGGAGGCACAAAGCAAGAAGTAGTGCACTAAAAATTGGCAGAATGTTAGAAAGAAAATCATTGACAGCCCAGGCTAATGCCTTCTCGCATCTAGCTGAGAAGCGTTGTCAGAAATGACCAAAGATTTGTGACCTTTTCTGGCTCTTTGTTCTGGAAAGCAATTGTATCAACTAATTTTCCACTCCTGAGCATCTTGGTTTGGTACAAAAATTTGTAAGTATGCCCCTGTACTTGCAATAACCAAAGAAAAACATAAGCAGTTTGAAATAAACATTTCCATTACAAAATATGATGGGCATTCTTTATATGAACTATTTTACCTTATAGCCATCTACAACAAGAGAGCTGAGTGTCTACTGAAAAACTCCCATTCCTGCCATAACAAGAATGCATAAATAGCTGTTCTGTGTACTCTGCAATGTCACTGCTGGAAGCTTTTTTGTACCTCTTCTTTGCACTGGATACACAGTATTGCTAGACTAATGAGAACTACTCTTTTTCAGCAATTAGTTTAGCCTCTTTCATTCATAAAATAATGACAACTACAAACTAGTATCTAGCCACTGCTCAGTCTAAAACCCCTTTTAGTTTTATTTATTAGATTACTGAGCTATAATGCAAGAAAGTTTTTCTAGAAACTAAGAATCTTAAATATAGTCTCTTACTGCTATCCACAGATTCCTCCTCTTAGAAGCTATCTAAAAGTTTACTCAAAAGAAGAGTCATTGTATTAAACACACTTTTTAAGAGAAGTAATTATAATAGTAAAAATCATACAAACACTTGGAATGTCACAGAATGCAGGGAGGCTAGTAAATTGGGTCAATTTTTGGAACAGGATTAAAGCCATCAACAAAATATTAGTTAATGGCTGCATAAAAAAATACGTTTATTTTCATTTCTGACATTATAGTTGGTTAGATAAACATATTCAGACAGTCACCTAGACATATGAAAATTCAACAAATATTCTTTTATACATTCTTTTATGTGCTAAGTACTCAAAAGTTTTGAGCCTGAGGAATGAAAAACAAATAAAGATGGTAAAAAGGAAAATCAGCCCAATTGTGGGAAGGGTGTTTTGGTGATGGCTTGTAGAGCTGCTGGTTCCCATAACTTAGCAGTTTGGGGGCTGTATGTGTGTGTGTATGTGGTGGTGGTGGTGGTGTTTGTTTTTGCCTTTTGGCATCAGGAATCAAACTCAGGACCTCATGCTTGCCACGCAGGCGCTGTGCCACCAAGCTGTATCCCCAGCCAACAATTTGATTTTTAAATATCACTAATGTGCAAGAACCAAGATTTTTAATCTCAGATATTCTAAATGAAGTTGCCCACACTACACCAGCAACTTTAAGTAGCTACAATTTCGATACACAGAATGAATTAAGATTTGATAAAAATCTTATCGGCAAAGGACACTAAAAGTCTATGCACTGTGTCCTGAGCTCAGAAAACTATAAAGAAACCACCCCTTCAAGTATGTGATGGTTATCTCTTCATTTGTCTTTGAACCTTGATTTTTTTGTCATCTATTTTCCTGAATTTATGTTTTTAAGTATATTTTAAACTAACACATAAGTCATAAATATCATATTTATTTATAGGGTACTGTGTACTGTTTTGATGCATATTTCCATGTATAATATTTAAATCAGGTTAAGCATATCTATCTCCTCAAATATGTTTCATTCCTTTATGATGAAAACTTTCAAAATCCTTTCTCCTAGCTTTTTGAGATAAGTATACAAAGTTATTATTATTTTCAAAATAAGTATACAAGTTATTATTATTATTATCTGTAGACACCTTACTGAACTTCTTTCTTCTAACTGAAGTGTAGCAGCACTGATCAGACTTTCCTTATCCTTCCCCAACTCCTACTCTGTAAACCACTATTTTATTCTCACTTCTGTGAGACCAACATTTTTAGATTCACATAGGAGTAAGATCACTCAGAGTAGTCTTTCTGTGCCTGGCTTATCTCAACATAATGATCTCTAGTTCCATGGGTGTTATTGCAAATGACAGAATTCCATTCCTTTTCAGGGCTAACCAGCACTTCAGTATGTCTAGGTATCACACGTTCTTCATTCATCAGGTGATTATTCCATTTCTTGGATACTGAGTACTGCTGTAGGAACATGGGCATGTAGCTGTCTCCCCAGCATACTGATTTCATTCCCATTGTATTCACACCCAATAATATTCTTTGAGAAGCCACAATAAACCTTTCCACAATAGCTGTACTAACTTATATTCCTACCAATAAAGTGCAAAGTTCTCTTTTTTCTACATCCTTATCTCACTTATAAGCTTTAATTATTTTAATAGCACCCACTGGCATTAGGTGATATCTCATCATGGTTTTGACCTTTCATTTCCCTGATGACTTAATTGGCTATTTTCAATTTATATGTCTTCTTTTGAAAAATGTCTATTTCAGATGTTTCAAGATTATTAAGATGTAAAATACACATACACAAATTGTCTTTAGATAGTTTGTTTCCAGCCATGGTAGTACTAGACTGACCTTCTTGCGTGAATGATTAGAAAACTAGGCAAAACACATAAAATAATTTCTTTTAGACATTAAATAAAATGTAGTGGAGGGATGTGGTCCAGGAGAAACAGTCAGTGATTATCAAGTCAAATCGTACAAATTAGAAATGCCCTGATGGTCCCAATTTTCTACCGTGAGGTACTTTCAGGCTATGATGTAAGAGAAGAGACCCAGCAGAGACCAGCACCTCAGTGATTTGAGAAGACAGAAACAAAGATTCAAAACAATTAAGGTGAATATAATTTTTGTATTAATGATACCAGAAGAAGAAATTATACACAGAAAGAGCTAAAAATTGCATAAAGCTCCCTTTGATTCTGTTCCTAAAAGTCAAACATGTGTGTGGTAATTTGCCTGACTGGCAGAATAAAGTCTAACATTCTAATTTTTAAAATCCATATACTCAACAATACATGAAATTCACAATATCTGCACCCAGTCAAGTGATTCTAAACTTACAATGAAACAAAAAGATGTAATACTTGTCTAGGAGAAAAACAGCAGGTAGAAATATTCAGAAAAAGGGAGATGATGAAATTAGCAGATAACCACTTAAAATAACTTCTAAATATTATCAGTAATGTAAAGGAAAATATGAGCATAGGGAGGAGAGAAATACAAAAAAAAGAAATACAATAAAGAGTCAAATACTTTTATAATTGAAAAATACATATAAAAAAACACCAGAATCACATCAACCACTCAGATATTGTGGAACATTAGAGATAAAGAGCAAAGCTGCCCAAATTAAGCAAAGGGAAAAATCAAATGATGAATTAAAAGGAAAAAACATGGTCAGTTATCTGCAAGGCAGTAGTCAACTGAATAATAACTAAAGAGAAGGAAAGTGTTCAAAAGGTTTCTTTAACAATGACTGAAATTTTTCCAAACTTGATGAAAGCTATAGAATACTACATTCAACAAGTTCAGCAAACCCCAACTAGAATAAAAATAGAGAAGCACACTATAAGCATATCATAATGAAATTGCAAAACACTAGCAATCAAAAGAAAAAAAGGGCATCCAAAGGAAAAGATAGCTACCGAGAAAGACATAAAAGTAAGCTTGTTAAGTCATTTGCCAGAAATTATGAATTAGAAAATCTTCCCCAAAACTACCATGACTATAGTAAATTTAACATCGCAAAGTAAATATATAAAAAAAGTTTGTATTTTATAAACTGGAAAAAAATGATTTAAAGTGAAATTTAAATACCATTTACAAGCATGAAAATAAAAATTCATAAAATGACATTTATCACCTATAAACTATGATGAAAGAAATTATAATGGTGTGCACCTATAATATCACCTACTCAAGAGGCTGAGGCAGGAGGATTGCTTGCACCCAACACTTCAAGACCAGCCTGGGCAACATAGCAAGAACCTGTCTCAGAAAGAAAGAAAGAAAGAAAGAAAGAAAGAAAGAAAGAAAGAAAGAAAGAAGAAAGAAAGAGAAAGAAAGAAAGAATAAGAAAGAAAGAGAAAAAAGAAAGAAAGAAAACATACATTAAATTCACAGACTGAAAGGTTAATGTTGTTAAGATGCCAAGGCAATTAAAATTTGTCAGTAGAGTCTGCACAATCCCAGTGAGTATCAAGCAGGGTTTATTAGAGAAATTAAAAATACAGTTCTATGGTTTATAAGAAGATGAAAGACCTAACAGCAAAAAAAAAAGAAAGAAAAAATTAAAAATAAGAACAAAATTGGAGAACTTGTAGTACCTACTAGGAAATTGTTGTCATCAAGATAATGTAGTAGGAATATACATATGGACAGGTTTAAATTCATGTCATACCTGACACAGAGTAAAATTCACAATAATACACAAACTCTTTAAAAATGTAGAAAATACAGATTATTTGTAAAGAAATACCACTTAGACTGAGTTTTCAACAACAAAATTATAAAGAAAATGTTAGTGGAATATAACTATCTAAAGTATACCTCTAGAAAAAATATTAAATATTCAATAGTAAGACCAAAATTTTCAGTCAGTGATAAAAATAATTTACCTATCAAGAGCCTCCCATTAAAATAACTGGTAAATAAAACTAGTTGAAAAACAAAACTAGGGTAAAAGAAAATGCTGAGCCAAATATTTTAAAAACATCTAGGGAAAAAAGCAAGTATTGACTCTACACGGGAACAATAACACCTCTGAGTGTAAAGATGATACAACAAAGGTAGAATTGAGTCCCCAGCTGACAACTGGAAAGAACACCTTAGCGATGAAGGCAGAACCAGGCTGTATGTAATGAGAGCTAAAGCATTCTAAATTCCACAGAGAGAGAAAGAGATGTGAGGAACTCCAACTGTCTTAAGCATGCATAGCAAAGTTTAAGAATAATCAATACACTGAATAACTTCCAAACCATCAGACAACAGGAAAAAAAAAAAAAAACAGAAAAATAAGAGAAAGTGTTGAACTACAAACTACTAAGGTAGAAAAATAAATAAAAATATATCCACTCTCAAAAACTTTTAAAAATAGCCCTAGACACTTATACCAACTTGAAGCTTCTTTCAAAATTAAAGAAAAAAACATTGAAAGTAGAAGGTGATACAGAGATTAATTAGGTATATTCTACCTGGAATAGCAACATCATTATTACATTAAATAGACATTAAAGTGAAATCATCATTAAATATAGAGCTCCATGACATTGACATATATTAAAATCCACTAAGAAATCTGAAGTTTTATGCATATCAAGACATAGCCTCCTAATAACTATAAACAAATTTACAGAATTACAGATCACAATCTTGATGAGTGATGAGCATTGCTTTCTGATTATGAGATCAGTTAAAGAATTTAATAAGGATTTAAAGGGGCCAGGGATTTAGCTCAGTGGCTTAAGCACCTACCTGGCAAGTGTGAGATTATGAGTTCAATCCCTGGTACCAAAAAAAGGCTTTAGACTGTAATAAGAGCATAAAAGGATTTGAATCATTCATTTAGCAAACTTAATGAAGTGGACACAGAATTCAGCATTCAGAATAGATATTTTCATTAAGGACACACAGATATTTACACAATTGTCCATGCATAAAACATAAACCTCAATAAATGATAAAGAATTGATAGCATATAGCTAATTAGAACAACTTAACTTTTTAATCCATAATAAAATGACTTTGAATTCCCATATGTTCAGAAATATTTTTAAAAGCAAGATCAAAGAATAAACAATAGGAGAAATTTAAAAATTTTAACACAAAATATAGCGAAAATGTTCATTGCCAACTGCAAAATGTGGAAGAAAAATTAATGCCTAAAATTCCCACATTATGTAAGAAGGTATAATTAATGAGTGAACAAAAGAGCTTAGAGCAATGGTAGGAAACTATTAAAAATTTAAAAAGCAAACTGCTAAACCAGAGGGGAAAAATAAAATTTAAAAAAATCAGTAGATGCTTCTTTGAAAAGACAAACCAGACATATTCTTAAAACTGTTAAAGATGAGACAAAAAACACTGTAGAAGTACAGATTATGTACTTTACTTGAGTTTCATAAGATTTAGATTAATCCATGCTATAAAAACACAATTTATCTAATCTGATTCAAGTAAAAATAAGAAAGCTGAATGATCATTAAAAAGCCAAGGAACCTAATAATACCCAATGAAAGATCACAGCATTAAAGCAAATAGAACTCACAGTTTAAATTCTCTCTTTCCTCTGGCCTTGGTCCTTTCTGCACACCTCAAGGCAGTTCTTCAGGTGAGTTATTCTGTATGTGTCCAGGGAACAAATAATATCACCGTTCAGTGGTATGGAACAGGAAAAACAAGTATTTCCACTGCTTACCTTAAAGCTAAGGTAATCTTGAAATCAAAACCAGACACTCAGAGTAAAACAGAAAAGTACTGGCCATCTCTCTAGTGAGCATACCTGGGCAACATGAAATAGAATACAGGTTAAAACTGTCCATTAAACAATGACCCGCAAGCCTAATCTGGAGAGCAGAACATGTTAGTCAATGGCCTATATGCTAATAACACTTTTTATGTTTTTAAAAATTGAGAAAGAGGAGGATCAACTGCTGCCAATGAGACCATGTGGTAATTGCTAGGCCTAAACATCTATCTTCTACCCAATTATAGAAAAAGTTTATTGATCATTCATCAAAGGCACAAAATTAATCCACTTTTCAGAAGAATACAAATGGCCATAAATACATGGAAAAGCATGTTCAACATCACTGGCCATTAGAGTAACACAAATTAAAACAACACTGAGATTTCATCTTACTCCAGAAAAAAAAGGAACTGAATAATAACAAATGCTGGTATTGTTGTGGGAAAAAAGAATGTTCCTATGTTGTTGATGGGAATGTAAACTGGTACAATCACTATGGAAATCAGTAAGGATATTCCTCAAGAAACTAAAGCTAGAAATTTCATTTTTGACTCAGCTATTTCTTTTCTAGGTATCTTGCCAACAGTTAAAGACATATTACAGTGATACATGCTTGTGCATGTTTACAGCAGCACAATTCATAACAGCTAAATCTTGGAAGCAGCCTGTATGTCCATCAGTAGATGCACGGATGAAGATAATGTGGTATTTACACATAATGTGTGTTTGACATAGAGGATAAGTTTCAGTCATTTGTAAGAAAAAAGGGATATGCCTTTTAAAAATGTTAAGTGAAATAAATCAGACAAACCAGCATCAATACCATATTACTTCTCTCATATGAGAAATCCAAAGTATAAATAAAGAACAGACTAATAAATGAAAACAAAGAGGGTGATAGATCTCCTGAAGTTTGGAAGAGGAATGAGAGATGAGGGTACCAGAGAAGGGAGCATAAAAAAGAACTAAGATGCATTGTGTATGTGGACCAAATACCCATGATTAAAGTAGTCATTATGCATCACAAATATGTACTAATGATGCATTTTTCTAAAAAAATTTTAAGGTATCCGGTTCTACTGACAATACCTTGATCTCAGACTTCTGGCTGCCAGAAATGAAGCAATAAATGTCCACATCATTCACTTTGTTGTATCACTTTGTTAAGGCACCTCTGGCAAGCTGACATCCATTTCTTTCAAGATAACACATGAGGCAGTGTACTAGAGAGCAGTGACGGGTGACCCCAACAAAATAGTCAGGGAACCCCTCCTGATGACCTCTGCTTTAGGTCAACTTCAGAAGGATAAGAAAGATGCAGGCAGGACAAGAGTTTGGGTGCACAGTGTCCAGAAAGAGTGAGCAATGTAGATTTCACTCATCCAGTTAAGATAAGGAAACTCATTTTTAACTAAACAGGATTGTGTTGGGGTGGTATATAGGGTATAGATTTTTGAGGTCTTCTGAAGAATAAATGACTACCAAAACGATACCCAAAGTTTAGTGTTTCCTCAGAGGCTTAGGGCTTCCAAGAGCATGCTCAGAGTGTAGAATCCTCTGAGACCCTTCAGAGACAGCTTAACACATTCAAGTATCACCTTCAGTGGGAAGACAGTGAAACGTCACCTCGAGGGATGTCAGAACACAAAATCATAGAATACTGTGGACCCCAAGTCCATTCTCCTCTCCAAAGCATCCTTTACACTATCGGATATACTTTCTGTTTGACTATTCCCTTTCAGATCCATTCTGATCTTAAGCTCTAACTTTAAAAGTACCTGTTGAATTGGTAATACAAGCATATGGCACGGAGTTCAGAAGACAAAAAAAAAAAAAGGTTTAGAATGAAAACGAGGTCTCCTTTCTAACTTGTCCCTTTTCCAAATAGTTTCTTTGCCAAAAGCGACCCCTATTACCAGCAAAGTCTGTGCATTTGTCAATATATATGTAAATCGTATTTTTGGAACATAATAGCAGCAACTAAACACACACTTTTGCCCCTTGTTTTTTTCTCTTTGAATTTCCATACTAATGTTAGAGAACAGCTCATTCTTTTTAAACAGCTGCACATATTGTGTTCTATTGTGACTCTAATTTGTTTCTGGGTTCTCTATTTTACTTGGTTGAACTGTGTATCTCTGTAATTTTTCCCCATTTGCTTTTTCTTTCTCCTGAATACAAAGCTAATCCCACTTGCAGTCTGCTAAGTTCCTTCATAGTGTAAGGACAATATCCTTTTGCTAATGGAAGAGCAACAGACTATTCTTTCACATAAATGTCTGCAAAAGACTAGGTGAATTCCAGAAGGCAGCATGGCATACTGGTTAAAAATACAGGTTTGTCCAAGTTCGACTCTTGATTCTGACACAGCTAAGTGAACTTGGACGAGTTGTTCAAACTGAATCTCATCAATTTTCTGCAACTGTAACATGGGACTGATAATAGAAACCACGCAAATACAGTGACCGAGTAGATTAAAAAACATGCTAGGCAAATGGCTCACATGCAGTGAGAGATGGATCAGAGCTCACTGTTGTTGTCACTCTTGTTATAGCTGTGATGTCATCTCCATTTTCTTAGAAGTAGCAATCATCCAAGATCTCTTGGACAATTCTCTGAAACACACACACCAATACAAAGAAAACCCACTCTCATCCCATACTTTAGTCTACTGAATCTTGCCTAATTGCCTGGGTCCTAGGAGATGACGGTCTGTCTGTCTGTGTTCTCGGCTTAAGAAATGTGGTGGTTGCCCTCCGGAACTCTGCCAGCTCAGCTCATTTGCAGATCTATTGAAGCAGGATCTATGGACATAGAAGTCAGAGGGGTTTTCACCTTTTTCCTGAGAAATAGCTGACAGTTTAACCAGAAGGCTTGGTTTTTGTCCTTCTTACATCTTAGTGAATACATACTTGAAAATGTCTCCTGCTTCAATTTCCTGTCTTGTTGTCAGGCCACTTGGGGTCCTGGGTAGGAACTGTTTGTACCTCAGTGGGAACTGGTGGTTCCCCTGGCTGTCTATCTTCTGGCCTTCTAAAAGTAACAATATGATATTCATCTCCAAAGGCAATAGCAGTTTGTAATGCTACCTGTCTCTCACTAGAAGTCAATGTCTGATTTAAGAGTAAAGTTACATCATTCCAGCCTAGCATACAGATCTGAGTAAATCCTCCAATTACATCCATGTACTTATCAGGGTCATCTGAAAATTTTCCTAGTTCTAGTTTAATTTGCTTTAAGTCACTGAAAGAAAGAGACCTCTGAATGGGACTGGTCTCATAAGGATTATCATTATACCTGGAACATAAACAAGAGTTACCTCTTAATGTAAAGAAAGTTTCAACATAAAGCAATTCTAACCTTTTTTCCTCTTTCTTACAGTACGATTCTTGTTGTAAAAGAATATCATAATTAATACTTCCCTCTGAATTCCATTTTGGATCTAGTGGGTGGGTAGGCCATGCACACATGCAGAGATATATCAATTAGCTCTTTCTCAACATGAAAGGTTTGAACATCTTCCAGTGCTTAAGGATGCATTCCAAAGGAGTAATGGGATTTGGCATTGAGTTGCCCATGTCTGTAATGTAAAAAGTGACTTGTAAGGCTATGAAACCTTTTTGTACCAGGAATCAAACTCCAGAACTTTCTCTGAGCTGTCCCTAGCCCTGTAGTGCAAAAGACTTTGAACTACCTATCTAAAAAAGGAAGTAATTTAGGCATCCCTTTCCTATTCCTATTCAATAAATGTCCTCAAGGCATCCCTCTGGTTGATTCTGCTCTAGGTCAGGTGGATGCCATAGAGAGAGTGGAAGATAATTCAACCAGCCTATCTACCCTCAATTGGCATGCAACGTTATCTTCCCAGATAGCTGATGAACTCTTTCCATATTATGTTTATACATTATTGTAACAGGAGTGTTTAAAGAAGGAAGCATAACTTTGTAACAGACTACTGCTCTTGTTCATGGAAAGAGGGCATATACAAAAATGTGAGTTGGTAGTTAGAGGATTTCTCTAGCCATACTGTGAAGGAGCTCACCTCTGGAGATGGATAAGACAACAAATGACCTGGGGAATTCCAGCCCTGGGCCTTAAGGCAAGGAAGCCTCCAAGACAGGTGTGTTACCCATCCAATCACCTGGGTAGTCCTTCCTGGCAGCAGGACATGGCTATGCTTTACTTAAATTTCTGCATCTTTGAAGTTCACAGGTTAAACTTATTACTTATCATCTAGCAATCACATTTTATATGTTAGTATGCACATCAGTCTTCTATGCATACAGAAAAGAAAAGGGCTATTTACTCTTAATTAATTAATTGTGTGTAAGGTACAAAATGTAAATCATTCCCCTACTAGCTGTTACAAGCTACCTCAGTTTAACCTCTGAAGGGAGGGGTAGTCTAAGTGATGTGAAAAGTTTAGGGAGAGTTCCTAGTCCACTAGCAGAGAAATAACTATGATAGGTAAGTGGAGATTTTCTGTTTGGGGAGCCAGTTCCTACTGAGGAAACCTTGGGTGTCCTGGCCATGACACTTCAGTTGTTCTCAGTTTGTACTGACCCACACAACCAAAGATCAGTCTCCAGGAAGGAATCTAGCTGTCTGTCTGGTCAATATTCCACTGATTCCCTTGGTCACTGGCTTTAAGAGGGATTCACCAAACAGATGCTGGAAAAACCTGTACTCTGCTTAAGAGTGGCAGCTGCTGTAAACACTGACTGTCAAAGTTCTACAAGGGATAGTTAAAAGCTAGAACAAGATCATTACTTAGTACATTTACAATAAAAATTTTAAAGTCCACAACTTGAAAGGTTGGAAGCCTCCCTTAGTCTAAATGTGTTTAGGTCCCATAAGAGTGCTGCCTTTGGAAGTAGCTCCTTCTAGTTTTATGTATAAGTTGGTTCTTTCCACTGGGTCTAAGGATCAAACTCCAGAGGAGACAGTGGCCCAGAACACTAAGCTGGGACGTGGCTTCTGTGTGTGTTCTCCTGGATGGGCAAAATTCCAGTGTCTCATCTGACCCAGAGATGGGATATGTGTCCCCATCTAAGACAGCTTCCCTGTCTTCAGTATTAGCAAATGCTCATTTTCTATGGGCTTACCTTAGTAGGAGGGAAAGGTTGGAACAGTCTAGAGTTCTTTCTAATTTTCCCTGCCTCTATAAGGAAAGCACAAAGTAGAGAAATGAGTAGAAATAAAATCAAAGAAAGGAAACTAAAGCAGAATAGGTGTGACATTTTCTTTAGAGTGTAGTGGAGGAGCAGAGCCAGTCTTTCTCAGTGAAACCTGTCCTCCAAGATTTCCAGGCCAGCCACCAGACTAGTGCTGATGAAAGGGTGGAAGGAGCCTTGGTTTTATTGTAGGCATGTATATTTTCTAAGTCTGAGCTGGATTCCATTTAAGAAGATCCATTTCACAGTTTATACTAAAGTCTGCTACAGGTGTTGTAATATTATTTTCTCTAGTGCTACTGTCTAAATACAGTCAAACAAGGAGTACGGGTGAATTTAACAATTAATTTTTTTATCTTTTTTTTATTTAAAAGAGAATAAAACAAAAGGGGGCAGTACAGAGCAGATCAGAACAGGACAACATAGGCAACACAGTACTTTACATTAAGTCAACTGGACATAAACAGTATCTAACACCATATCTCTTACTCTGCTATAGTTGAGCATAGTTTCAATTACAATAATATCAAACATAACACAATAGTATAAAGCCATACATATAGTGAAAGAATTACAGGGCTTTCTGAACTGAATAACTGAAAATGATCAATGGGTACTATAATATCTTATTTTTGATAAAAAAGGAAAAAATTTGTTTGAACTATCACACATATTCAAATTCCAATAAGACACAATGTGGTAGATAGAACCAACAGTAATAAAAAAAAAGCATGGTAGGACTTCTAAGAAGGATAATATTAAATCAGCAATAGCTGTCATAATGTATTCTTCAAAACAGCTGTTCATATCATCACGTATGATATAGTCAAACAAAACAGGATAACACCATTCCACCTGATGATTTAAAACTTTGAAAGACTTTGAAGCTATGAGATGGGGCCTCATGCTTACCATAAAGTCTTATATACTCTTATCAAATCTCATATTAGGGAGATTATATGGTATTTACCCTTGTGAGTTTGGT
>PVJX010008352.1:0-66108 GCA_004027295.1 Dolichotis patagonum
CATTCGCCAGCAGGTTTGAATCAGAATGGATTCAACCAAAGCTTAAACTCTGTACTTGTCAAAGACAATGTAAGTTTTGGGTCTTTTAATACCTTGGTGAATGTGATTAAGGCTTTCTCCTAAAAATCTGCAAAGTAGGGGTAAATGTCCTTTCTTTTTCATCTACAAAATGATTTACAAAGAATATTACACCATTCTCTGGGTGTCTGGACAACAATTTTGAGTCAAGATAAAAGAGAAGATTCAAAGCAGGAACTGCTGATATTCAGATATGAAGATGTAGAAGCAAAACTTCCCTCCAACTTTCTGCTAAGTTCATTCAATTTTCTCCCAGATGATGGTCCTCGGCAGTCACACCCCCTCACGGATCTTAGTGCAAGGTCATTTTTGGTTAAAACTCAGTAAATCTGTGACTCTCAAAAGCACCTTTAGAGGCTTTTCATGATTAAAAAAAATTATTTTCTTTGAATGTATATTTAAATTAAGTTAGACTAGTAAGTTATGATATTTAGATATTTTTATTTTAAGGATCTTTATAAAAAATATGGATGTATTGAGAATAAAGATATATTGGACTTGCACATTTTAGTATTATTGAGGAAGACATACGCAGTACATATGAAAGCAATTATGCCCTACAGTCAAAGGATACTGAAACACATTACACGCTGCCATATAAAGGATATTGGTCTGAACAATAAGAAGCCCATGAGACTGGCAGTGATGTCTGTGCCACTCTGACCAGCTAGCTGGACTATCTTTTGTTATTGTGGGTTTAGCTTTTACAAATATAAAATGAAGGATTGGAGTTAAAGGCTCTATAAGTTTACAGAAAACCTAAAATTATATCACTTGCCTTTTTATTTCTTGCAATTTAGTTACTACTCTATGATGTGTAGCATTCGTACTTAATTTTTCCCATTTACTTAGGATTATTATTATTTTACACTTTCAAGCATAAGGCAGCAGCCTTCCCACAGTATATAAATACAGGGATTGCTTAGGGAGGGAAAGAAAAACAAAAGAAACAGTATTTCCCCTACTCTCACTAAAAGAATAAAATTAAACTAAGAATGATGGATCCCCTTTTCACCAGAAAGATAGTGCTTTCCCTGGAATTTTTTCCAGCCTCACTCACGTAGAGCTCTGGGATTGGGCTTTGCTAGAATCAAGCTGGGAGCAGGCTCCCCCAGCTTAACCAGCTACAGAAACTTCAAGATTGACAGCCTGGTCCGTGTGCCAGGCACCTTTTGGAAACAGACACTTTCAGATAGCTTGAGAGCCTTTCTCACCCACCCTTAAATTAAAGTTTCCTGAATGCAGAGCACAGAGCAGGGACAAGATGGTACACAGCTCTTTTCACGGAGCTCCCTCTGTGCCTCTGCCTCTGCCTGCCGACACCCACACTAGAATACAAACAAGTCAGAGGAATCCCCAGGACACCAACCTAGCTCCCTGCTACAGGTCATGAGCCTTTCACCTTATTTGCAAGCTGGCCTTTGGCTTTTACTGTGTTCCAGAATTACCCTGATGCACAGTCAGAGTTGGCAACATTCACCGGGCATTGGATATCCCAACAGCTGTAAAGGCATTGGGAGTGCCAGAAATCACTTGCCACTTTCCATCTTTCAAAATAGCTGCACACACAAGCCTACTACAGTAGGGTACTAGATTTGAGATAGAGATGGATCATGCTATGGTTTAGCATGGGGGCCCCAAAGACCCATGGTCAGGAGTGGAGATTCAAGGAGGTGACTGGACCCTGGGGTGCTCTAGCTGGCTTGCTGTTAGGAAGCACAGTGTCCTTAGAGGTGGTCACTGGGGGCGTGGCCTGGAAGAGTTCATCTCCCTCCCAGCTTCTCCCTTCTCTCTCACCTTGACCGCCATGACAGCTCTCCACTACCACACCCTTCTTTGTACTTCCAACCATGGACTGAACCTTTAAAAAACAGAAGCCAAAATAAACTTCTTGTCTTTAAGTTATGGGTGTCGGATATGGAATCCCAGCCGAGAGAAAATGACTGGGCCATCTCAGGTTAGCACAATACAATAGAAGTTATTTCATCTTTTCTGAGATGGTGGGACAGAGAACAAAGACTCTTCCTTTGAAAGGTCACTGGGTGGGTAATGAAGGATAAAAGTACAACACACAGCAACAGCTCCTCGGTAAAACTCAAGGGATTTTTGTAACTGCAATGGAGCTGGATGGATACAACCTAAATGGAGCAGGATGAGAAAATGCTGTCCATTTCGGGCTATAAAATAATTCTAAATTTAAAAAGCATCATCTTTGCCAAGTATCACATTGCTCTGAAACTCATGCCCATAGAATATTAAAATGTGCTATGTTCCATTTTTCAAAAACCATTTGTTTATTGATCACATAATCACATTATATAAGTTTAAGCTGCCAAATATACACAACTGAGGAGGAAGGAATTGATGGTGTGTTATGCACCACTAAGTCCAGAAGACTTAATTTTTAATGTGCACCATTGTGAAAAATAATGTGTGAGATTTACCCTGTCAATGTGTACCTGTTAGGGTTCCCAGTCAATGCAACACAAAATGCGCCACACATAAAAATCTCCAGCCTTGGCCTTGAAGAGATGTCCCAGTCCATTAAATGTTTTTCTGGGCATATAATGGTGGTAGATAAAATAAATACCAAGTGTAGGGAACTATTTAAACATGGCCAGTCTCTATACAAATGCTCTCTGGACTGCACAGTTGATACAAAGAAATAAGCACATTCAAAGGTCATTTTTGTCATTGATAACAAAAAAATGTTTGTGAATGTGTCATTGTATCTCACTCATGATGCCCATCTCTCAGCCGCTTGGAGTCTGTTGGAAAAGACACAAACAGAAATAGCCTGTGGTCATGGGGAGAAAGAGTGCCCAGAGCTGTGATTGTTACCTCCACAGAATGATCCCAAGAGTTATGTTCTCTCCGTGTTTCCCTTAGACCAAAAATCACACACACACACACACACACACACACACACACACAGAACCAACCTGGATATTTTGTTAAATTCCAATCAACCTTCAATCTAGTCCATCATTTATGTTAATGGATTCTATATCAGCAAATTCAACTAACTGAAAATTGAAAATATTTGAAAAAAAATCTGTGGGTATCAAATGAGTACAGGTAGTTTTCTTTGCTGCTTTCCTAAGTAATATAATAGGACAATAATTTTTGTAGCATTTATACTACCCTAGGTCTTACAGACAACCTGGAGATGATTTAAAGCATACAGAACAATGTGCTAAAGATACATGAAACCTCTACAGTGGTTGATGTCAAAGCCTTGAATCAAGGAGTTTTCTATTTACAGGATTCCTGGGACAAATTCACCATAATCACTGAGAAATTATAAGCAATCCATTTATTTTTTCATAAGTATATATACTTGTGTGTGTATATATATATATATATATATATATATACCTGTATGTATACCTGTATATATACTTGTATATATACCTGTATATATACCTGTATACATACCTGTATACATACCTATATATATACTTACATACAAATTATATATATATATATATATATATATATATATATATATATATACTTGTACTGTCTTGTTACCCAAATGCATACCTTGAAGTCATATTTTTCAAAGTGATTTTGGTTTTTTTACTCTGAAATTGGATTGGTGGAATTGTCCATTAAAGCAACCATATTTTCACTAGTGTCAAAATTATGGCATTTCAAAGAGTTAATCTGACCAGAAATACACAAGACATATATACAAAAGCAGCAGCTTCTGCAGAATAAATTTTTTAAAATTCTCACAAATCAAATATAAGAAATAAAAGATGTTCAAGAGCAATTAGCATTAGGCAAATGTAATCTGAAATCACAATGAGAAAACTCCATGTCTCTTAGGATAACTAAAATGAAAAGGACCCACCATACCAAGTGTTGGCAAGGACGTAGAGCACCTGAAACTCTCGTATATTTTGGTTAATAAGCAAAATAGTATTCATGGGAGGAGAAAGGTTGGCAGCTTAAAAGTTAAGGGTATATTGTAACTTTATGATCCAGCTACACTCATTCACACTCCTTCTCCTGCTTGGTTTCTTGTTCCCTCCGGGTGGCTGCCATAAAACTGAAGTCTCCCTGGATTTAGGAAGATTGGACAAGTGGGACTGAGTTCCTGCAGCTCCCATCTCAGCAGGATCCATGTCCACCTCCTCCAGGAAGGCTGAGGCAATCAGTCTTGCTGGAAAATGAAGAAGCAGCAGACAGAATCCAAAAGGACAGGGAAGACTCAGGCATCACTTGGGCTGATGTATCTACAAGAAAGGCAAGTGTTGAAGAGCCAGGAGGCAGCAGGCTCTGGGGATGTGTGTGAGGACCCAGGCTGAGTCCTATGACCCCTGTGTCCTTCCCCTTGGTCATGCTCTCTGTCAGCCTGAGCCCCAAGTTCCGTTTAAGCACAGGATTTGCACACCAACATCGTCGTGTACGCATCCCCACTTCAGTGTGTATCATCCGGGAGCCCCTGGCATGAGACTGGACTCTCAGTCCCCCGGCTGTTAAGGGGGTACCACATCTTCTTTAATGAGTTTTCTCAAGATGGAAGGAGAAAGCATATACTAAGCTTCTCACCATTCCAAGCCCACAGAAACCGTTCCAGAAAGAGGGACCGTGGCTGTGGCTGCCCATCCTGACCCCCTCAGTGTCCCTGCACCTCTCCTGCTTATCACATAATAGCTCTCCCCTAGGTGACTGCAGCACCTTAAGGGGATTTCCTAATGGTAACTTTGCCTCCCCAATCATCCTGTCCAGTCCACCAGAGCAATCTTTTACAAAATGAAAATTTGGCCAGCAACTTGCTTCCTTTATCACCCGCTTCATGACAGCAAGGAGTATGTCTGTTCAGCATTGTGGTTTACTTTCCATGCCCAGTGCATGGTCTGATGCATAAGAGTTGCATGCATGTTCCAAAGAATTCATGGCTGATTAGAGAGAGGGAGAGCAGATGGACTAGGGCAAGTAGAGATGGGCTGGAGGAGCCCCAGCCACTGCGATGCAACCACACGCAGCACTTATATCCTTTCGGGTTCTTCCTTTTGTATCTTATTTTTCAAATGCTCCTTTCTCTGCCATTCATGCAGAGATCCTTCTGTCTGTGTGGACAGCTTTGTTAATGAAGTAATAACTGAAAGACTGACATTGGATATTTGAAAGATACAAAAGCATGAGTGGTTGAAGAGAAGGCTGTGGCGGTGGAGTGGGAGAAGCCAAGTCATTTTAGCAAAAGAAAGTCTCTGTGGAGGTTTGACAGTGTGAGACTGGCCACAGTCCTGAGAAGAATGGAGAAGAATCAGAAGCCAGAACTACAGAGAGCCCTGCCATGTTAGGGAATCATGCTGAGAACAGATGTAAAGGACACTGAATCTTAGCCAAAAGGCCAAGAAGCAATTGCACAAGTGTAAAGTAAACACAAGAGAATATTGGTTGGTGCAGGGCTCAAAAGAGCCCTGTGTTAACACTTACTGATAATGGTCTCTTATTCTGCAAATTAAGATCCAAATGTATGGTAAGTGTAAATTTTAAAACGTATTAAAGTAAAAGTAGTCACATTGCAATGAATCTGCCTCAAAATCCTGCTCCCCTTGTTTGGCACACACTCATCCCACCGTCCTTGACATGTTCTGCAGCAGCTCTGGAGTCCTCTTCCCTGAGGCTCTTTACCAGGTGATCAGAAATTCAGTGACTGCTGCTGCTGAGAAACATCAAGTGGAAAACATGATGTTGTTCCCTCATCAACCTTGATCACCAGGTCCTGTTCTGTGTGACTTCCAGCTCTTCCCCAAAGTCAAAATGACAGGGAAAAGGAAATGTTTTGAGTCATTCAGGACACTGAGGCATCCAGGAGAGTAGAACTAAAGACACTTAGGAAAGAGGACTCCAGAGCTGCTGCAGGAAGTGGCAGGCATCATGGGACGAGTGTGTTAGACAAGAAACGGAGAATTTTGAGAGAGATTCATGACAGTTGTCTTTCACTGTAACACAGTTTTTAATTTAAGCATTTACTGTATTTTTTTTCCATAGTTCATATGTTTACTACTGCCTGGCATCCATTAAGTACATGGGCATATTTCACTGTAGTTTGTACATGATACTATCTGTAAAACAAATGAAGCACACATGTGTGGAGAACTCATCTCCCGTATTTGACCGTTCACAAACTGACAAACTCCCCAAATACTCTAAGACAATGATGGCGAACCTTTCAGAGCTTTCATAATAAATAACAAGCAGCCAGCTGGGGTACCATAGGTTTGCCACCACTGCCTAAGGTGCAAATATCACTCCTGCCATTCTCCAGAGTTCAACATGAGAACAAAAGGGTTTGAAGAAGTATTTTCAAGTTCTACAGCACATGAAGAGATAACTAGATTTTTAACTCAGCATTTTTGTCCTCACTAATCTTTAGCCAATATTTTGGACATATTTTCAACTTAAAAGTTACAATTAAGCAAAACGAATAATTGTGATCAAGGGGCTCCCCAAGAGCATGACATTATTTTGTTTTGGAGGATGAAACAAAATAGTGATTTCAGAAAGGGTGATTGAGGGATTTCTACATTACATCCACCAATGATCTGAACAAGAAAAATTAGACCTAAACTATATACCCAGTTGGACTGACTAGGAAACATGTTTTTAACTAAATAGATAAATAAAACAAAATGAGGAAAATACTTCTATTCTTATTACATCAGTCTACTGACCAACCTCTGGCATGTTGGAAAATATACTAGAAAGAGTTTTCCTTGTCAGAAAAAAAGCTTAGCATTAGGCCCATCCTGGGAGTTCCCTGATTTAGGTATTTCCATCTCATTTTGCATTTTGTGATGAAATTAAACTTCACAGAATCTCACAGTTTCTCCCAAGATCATGCACAGCCTGATAAGATTCGGATTAAAACACAGGCATATCAAAGCCCTATGTGTTCTTCTCCTGCTACCTCAGCCAGTTTTCCTGTCCACTTAGGGTTCATTTATAGACATTGGTAACCCACAAAATGTTTTTTGAGACCCCACTGTCCTGCCCAACCTCCAAAATCTTATATTCTAAAAGCAAACAGAACTGTTTCTGGTGTAAGTCTAAGGTAAGTTCAATCTATGGAACAGCAGAGCTTCCAAATGGCATCGAATCCCACTCACATCTCCACTTAACCCATTTTAAAAAAAAAAAAAAGCTCGGCTGAAATTCTAAAACTTCTGAACTTTGTACTTGACATTTCAGCTATTCCAGCTGTTCTAACAATGTATGTCTCATGTGTACTCCATCAAACCCAAGAAAGTCGGACCAGATGCCCTACTACATGACTACAGTTTTGTAGGAAATAAATGAGTCCTTGATAGTTTTCGGATAGCCTGCTAGGCAGCCTATTCCCAGCTGTTGTGTCAACAGCTGAGTCAGTCCGTACCTCAGTGCTGTAACCAGCGAATTACCAGGGTGCCCGCTACACTGGACCGACTTGAACTCGTGCTGTTCACCTGTTAGCAGGTGAGAAATCACCAAATCCTTCGCCACTACATCCCCCACTAAGTCATCTGTAAAATGGATCGATCTACTTACTGCACTGGAGAACTGCAGCCAGCTCCCTGTTGATGTAGATAAAAGTAAATTAAATATTTAAGTCTTACTATTAAGCCCACTGAAATGCGACAGCCTCAGTATCACCCCTACAGACCTGACCTTCCCAGCTTATTGTGCATATCAGTCATAAACCCATAAGATTTAAGCAGCAAGTGATCAGCAGCATTTTATTCCTTTGTTATTATGTATTCCACGCCTGGAAAACTCTGTTGTGCTCAGTGTGAGTATTTGGATGGGGTGATATTGCCCCCTCTCATGGGATCGCCTGGTATAGGGGGTTCCTTTTGGTTCTTTGTGACGCATACAACAATAGATGGATATTCTGGTCAGAGTGATTCCGCCGGGAGATTAAGCAAAGGATCACCATGCAGGGGCCGTGTGAGTGCAGTCTGCAGGCTGGATCTGCGAGCACAGTGTATGTATACTGGGACAGCGTTGAGAACTGTCACTGCATGCAGAAAGCGCAAAGGATAGTCAGGGACGAAGAAGAACGCGTGAGTGTTTCCGAAAGACAAAGGAGTCAGGAGCAAAGCAAAATAAGGCTGGAGGCGTGGGCTTGAGGCCAGGATTTCCCTTAAATTTCAGATCGTACGTCTGATTTCCACTTTCTGTGCATGAGTTGTGACGCCCACACAGCTATGGAGCCCGTGCTTGTGGCTTGGGTGTTCTTATTCTCAATAAAATGCCGCAAAGCCATCCCGATCAACCGTTCACTCCAGGCGTGACTGAAAGCAGAATGGCTGCAGCAGATGTCGTTTTTGTTTTCTGCTGAGCAGAAACACTGATGGTTTTCCCCGCTGACAGTGGCTCCGCTCCCTGACCTAAGCACGTTTCCACCCCCACGCAGAGACATCCAGGATATCTGTCCCCGGGCATGGCTGTGTACCTTCCTGGCTTTTGAGATAGAATATTATTTCCTAGTACTCGGTGGTGACATCACCCCTGTAAGAAACCTTTTCTTTATGGCTTTGAAAAGGTTAAGACCTTGCCTGCCAAGTTTTTCCTTTTGCTGACTTTCTGTCTTTTGTGTGTGTGTGTGTGTGTGTGTGTGTGTGTGTGTGTGTCCTCAGGGTTGTCTTCAGGACTTTCTACTGAGCCACACCCTCAGCACTTTCTTTTATTATTTTATTCTGCAGTGGTCTCACTAGGTTACCCATCCACCCCTCAAACTTCTGATCTTCCCGCCTCAGCCTCCTAGAGTACTGGTGTACAGCTGTGCTCCCACCTCAGTTTCTCTTGATGGCCATGAGCCTCCTTTGGTTTGAAGTGCGGTGTGTTCTGTTGTAATCTGTCGTCAGCAATGGACTTGAGGTTAAAGGTCCTTGGTCTGCGTCCTGAAATGGTACCTTGTGGTGCAGGCAACTGGTATCCCTCATTGAGTCTTAGGCATCTCCCCAAGGGGAGTAATAATAGCATCTCGCTTCTTTATTGTTTCATTCCCAAGGGTGACCAGCTGCTGGAAAATGGCCCACGTTTCTGTGGTTTGATGAATAGCTAAGCCACTGTACAACCAGACTGATATCACTAAAACAGAAGTAACTTTTAGTGCAACTAAGTCACCCTCAAGCTGCATGACTCTGTCCTCCCACAGCACAAAGTGACCACACTAAGACAAACACAGCCTCATTTTTCCAGACACCAAGGAGGAAAGACAGTACAAACGCTGGCGTTTCACCATCTTCCAGACATGCATTAAACATGACACTGAATTCATCACCAGCAACACGTGCTATAGAGTCAGTGTAATTATGGCCATTTTACAAGTAAGGAAACTTAAACGGCAAAGAAGTTAACTGCTCTACTCAGGGTCAGTTTGCTAAGAGCTAAAATGTGGAAAACTAGACATACTTTATTCAGTTTACATATGCATACATGTCTATGCTCATCTCCACTTAGTCTATACATACAGCCAAAGCCCAGCCACGCAAGCTACAAGGCTGAGATTAGGCTCAGAGCCCAGAGAGCCAAGAAAGCAGGAAATAACAATAGTTCTTGGAAACTGACATCTGGATTTGGACTCTGTCCTCTGAATTGAACTGAAGATAAAAGAACCACTGTGACTTCAATTTCTGCACCTATGGAGTGGTGGTTTTTTGCCTTGTAAGGACGCTTGACACCACATCTGAAATAGACTCACACTCAATAAGATAAAATTCCGCTTATGAGAATAGCCTCAAGTTGCCTCCATTTACCTGTAAAAGTCTCAAGATCATCCTTTTTTATAGCCAAGTAATACTCCATTGTATAAAAATACCACATAACCACACTACTGATTTTGTTAATTTATCAAACAGAATAGTTTGTACTGTCATTCTTTGTCCATTTTTTATGCTTTGATTTTGCACCTTGAACAACTATATCTAAGATAACAATACGCAATTCATCAACTAGTGATTTCTAAGTGTTATTTTTTTTGAAATTCTGTATTATTTCTATCCTTTTTTTTTCTTTTTTTCTCTAAATAAATAAAATAAAAATAAAATAGAATTCCTTTTCCCTTTGGTTACAGACATCCATTTCTGAGGTCTCCAGTTAAACATCCCTCATCATGCCAAACTTATTCAAGCCACGACTTATTCAGCCCTGCGCCTTGCTGAGACAGAGGACTGTGCTGGAGGAATGAGGAAGAGGAGGAGGAGGAAGTGACTGGCTGCGCAATCACAGGAAATGCGCTGGATTCCGGGGTCACGCTGTCCAGTTCTGGTTATGAGGTTCATCTCCTTCCCTCCTCCCCGCATCATGGTACCTCCAGGCCTTCCTGCCGCCTGCAAAGCCTACCGTCCTCAGTAAACCGCGTATGTCACACGGGGAAAAGATAAATGAGGAAGAGAATACGTACACTAAGGAAAGTGCTACAAACACAATATAAGCGAGTAGAAAATTTGGAATTACAGTGTCACTTATTTACAGGTCAATATTAAGACCAAACTCTAACAGGTCAAATTCCAAGGGGGCCTTGAGAACCTGGTTACATCCAGGAGTCAGATCGAGCACATTTGGGTTGAATCCACATCCCGCCTCCCAGGACTGTACTGTGGGAGCCCTGTAATCCGGATGCTTCACATGACTGGGCTGAGTTTCTGCCATTTAATAAATTTGGACTTCTCAGTTACCATAATCACCAGAATTAAATGGTTTATTGCCGAAGTGGAAAAGCAACGTTGGTTGCTGTGTCTTAACAACGTCAGTGAAAATTTTCATGGAACACGGTGCTGCAGAATGGAAAACAGACACCTTTGCCTGGCTGCACCAGTGTGGTACTACCTGCAAACGAGTAGATCCTAGGCAATGCTCTCTCCAGTTTCACAGACATCATGGAGCAAAAACATTATTTCATAGTTTTCATATAAACAAAGAGAGACTGCATACATATTATATACTTTACACCGAGAAGTACTGGGCCAGGGATTTAGCTCAGTGGCATAAGCGCCCGCCTGGCAAGCATGAGGTTGTGAGTTTGATTCCCCAGGACCAAAAAAAAAAAAGAAAAGAAAAGAAAATACAGAGAAGTACCTTTAAAACTTCAATATATATGTATATTGATCACATTTAAATATATATGACAATGATCTTTTACTTATGTATTGGATGTTATATGTAATTGTGTATGACATGTATATAATTATGCGTGATGCACCATACATATACAACTGTGCATCATAATTATACGATCATTTTATATGTAATATGTGAGGATGTCACATAAATTTATAGCACAACATAAACTATATTATGTATCTTGTATAATTATAATATACATTATATATCACACTATTATAATTGATAACGTAATATATTATATGTAGAGCGATCATATAATTACGTGCATTGTATATCAGGATGCTATTATAATGCATAACACATAAGAGTGTTAGTTATATATTATCGTAAACTATATTTATATATCACATATGATAAAGGCATAGTGTGTAAGTTATATATTTGGATGTGATGTGTTTAAACACATGTGAAATATGCACAAGATAAAGAAGGGAGACCATCTCTAGCAGAATCAAGGAGTATCACAAAATGTTGTTTTCTCAGATAGCAGAAGTTCCGAACACCGAAGCTTTATAACTACACAGGCGAGGCAGGACCTGCGGTCCCTCACGTGGAGAAGCAGCCGGGTAACAGGAAGGAAAGCCCGCGTCTGGCCCACGGCTGCTGTGCGTGAGACGCAGGGCGCCTCCTTTGGTATTTCTGAATGCAACGCTTTCCCCGGCTCGGCACCGTGCACATGGGGTCCTGAAGCCTGCGGAGGCAGCGCGTGGGCTTCCTGGGCCGTTTGCTCAGGGCCAGACCTCAGCCTCCTGACGCTTCCCTGCGTGAAGCACCAGCGTGCATGGGAACACGGGGTGACGCGAGGAAAGGTGCCAAGAGCATCAGGAGACCACGGCTGCCTTTGAAGAGACAGCCACGGTGCTCTTCTTCGTGCGTCTTCTCTCTGTTGCATGTTAGTAAATCACAGACAAGGTGCACGCAGCACAAGCAAAGCGCACGGTGTCCCTGCTTTTACCAAAGGCCGTCTGCACCATGCTGGCTCTGTTTGGTGTTGATAGCGCACCCTCCGTTCTGTCTGTGCAGTTGGCACGGGTGCACAGGGCGTTTGCATTGCGCTCTGAGAGACCCTGTCCATGCACACCGTCCCTTCACCTCTTGGCCTTGGATGTGAAGCGCTGCTTTGTCTGCAGTCACCCGTGCTCTGCAGCACCTCCCACGCCTCATTTGCTGCAGTTTAAGCAGAGGTGATGGAGGCCAGCTCCGGATCAATGACTCATCCCTTCCGCCGCCCTTTCCTGGCACGTCACGCTGAAAACCAGACTCACTTGACATTGACTCAGAGTGGAACTTTCTTAAGCAGTGAGAAGAAAAGGAAAGCTCAAATCGTGTCTTCTAAAATAGAGCCTGACTTCGGTGACCCTGCTACATGACAAGCCTGTGTCCGGCACCCGGCACCCGGCACCACGGAACTTTCTGGTGGAAATCTAAAATGCGTACCTGGCTCAACATTCTGCTATTGACTTTGACTTGGTTTTGGCCACATTCCTATTAGAGGATCAAAGAAATCATATCCATTGAAATGCCAATTTGTGTCTTTTTCTCAAGGGCCTGTGTTTGGAGAAGAAAATCTTACCTGATCATTCATTCTACTGATCAATCAGTTGGTCTACAGATTTAGTGGGACAATTACTACCATGTGTCACATACTTATTCCATACTTAAAATTAACTAGGTGGTTTCATATATTGAATATTGATTGATCTTGAAAAGAAAAGAGAAAAAAAGCCATATAAAAGTGTATGAGTTGAGATGGCGGACCAGTAGGTAGCAGGAGAGAGATCCTCTCTGAGAGAGACAGCTTAAATGCCAGAATTTAACACCCTGGAGAGACTCAAACAGAGAGAAATGGACTCTCCCAACCCAGGAAGAAACTAAAGTTTAAAAAACCACTCAAATGTGAGGTCCCAGGGGTACCACTAGTGAAGCTAAGATCAGCAAGCATGCCGCCCTCCTCAAGCCCCCTGAATTGCTGCCCGAGACCAACTTGACGGACCAAACTGCACCGATGCCACTGGCTTGAGTGGCCAGAGCGTGGAGGTGAACATCCCTGCATGCAGCTCACGCGGACCCAGCCCTGCACACGACCCACGCAGAGGCACCATGAATTTGTGCCGCAGCCACGCTGAAGTCTGAGGTCTGGGAGCCCAGCAGTTCTCGGGGACCAGCATCAACACACAGTGAGTGATGGGAATAAGACCCTCCCACGGGAAAGGGGAAACTGACTGGAAGACATGCTGGATTTGGGCAAACAGCCTTAACTCCATAAGGAAGTGGCTTCAGTTCGTTGCTCCCCTTGCCGAGCGGATTGGTGGAATCTGCTTGAATTGGGCCGTGCCCCTGGCCGGGACCCAGTGGGTTGCTACAAACTAATTCCCTGAGCACACCCACACACTGATGCAGTGAAGTCCTGAAAAGGTTGACTGGCCTGGAGGAGAGGAGCCAGTGGACACTGCGCTTGCTTGAACTTCACTCTCTGATAGCGGCCGGAAGAGGGCAGAAGCCCCTAGCCTGCGTGCTCCAGAGGAGCCTTAACCAACAAGAAAAGGGGCTGGGAATTACACTGTACACTTGTATAGAAGGAACCAAAAACATGTTGAGAGGGAGAAATAACAAAAAAATCCCAGCCCCCAACCCTGAGAACATTGATCCAGGAGCGGTAAATACAAAAGAGACTGAGGGCAGCAAACATGCAACATCAAACACAGCATTAGCGGACATAAAGAGATATCTTCAGGACCTCATAAGCAGGACCAAAACTGAAATATTAATTCAAATTAAACAAGAGATAAGTAGATTAATAAAAGAAAGGCTGGGCACCTCTCAAGAAGACACAGACAGAAGAATCGAGGAACACAAAAGGAGAGAAATGTTTAATGAAGAAAACAAGAAAAACCTAGTATTCATGAAGCAAATTAAAAGAGATTATCAGGAAACTAAAGACTCCATAGAAAACTGGCAAAACTGCTTGAAACAAACCAATTTTTGATAGACTATCAAAAATTGAACACAGGCTTGCAATGTGTGATCATGAAAGGGAAGATCTCTTAAAAATAACAAGGGAGCAGGCAGTAACAATTGGAAGGCTAGAGGACCACAAGAGGATCTATAACTTAAGAATAAAGCATGTGAATGAAGAAACAGGAGTCAAAACAGAGGAATTGTAAAGGCTATTCACAGAAATCATTAAGGAAAATTTCCCAAGCATAGAAAAAGGAAATGATATGCAGATGTATGAAGCATACAAAACTCCAGCCACCTACAACCAAAACAGAGCTACACCAAGACACATAATAATCAAGATCCCAGAAACTCAATATAAGAACAGAATATTAAAAGCCATCAGAGAAAAGAAACAGGTCACCTATAAAGGAAAACCCATCAAAATCAGGTCAGACTTCTCGACACAGACCATCAGGTCAAGAAGAGCTTGGAGTGAAATAATTCAAGCCTTGAAGGAGAACAACCTCCAGCCTAGATTGATATATCCCGCAAAACTCTCTCTAGAAATTAATGGAGAAACAAGATGCTTCCAAGACAAAGAGGGACTTGGAGAATTTGTGACCACCAATCCAACCCTACAAAAAATACTGAAGAACATTTTAGAGAGAGAGAGAACAAGAATACGAGCATTTCAGGAACAATGGCAGAGAGGCCTCAGTGAACAGGGCAGACAGTAGAGTGGAACAGAAAAATAGACAACCAATGGCAGAAAAACAGAGTAGCAGAAATAAGACAGAGAAGATTGGCTGTAATCTCTAGTATAGATGGCCTTGAAATATTAACAGAGAAAAACACAGGAAGAGTAGATCAGGAGATAGGGTCCATTGAGATGCTGTATATAGGGAGGCAGTGGGACTCAAAACAAGCAGCGCACCCTATGGAAGTGAAAGGGGAGGAATTGTCTAAAAAAGGGAGGCAGAGGATATTGTTAATTGGGTAACAAGATTTTAAAATTACATTATTCTCATCACTCTGCTTGGATGGATTACATGCTGTTCCAGTTTGTCTACTTACACTAGACTTGAGGACATGGTCAGCTATCCCAAAAATAAGAGGCCATATTATGGTAATCATCCCTAATTTCCTGTCAACTTAATCTGAAGCCCTTTATAACTTATACTGTCTTATTGTGACTGATCTTATTTGAATCTGGGTTGTTAGATTGCTACTTTGTATTGACTGATTTTATTTAAATCTGTTATGATTGATAGCATCAAGTCTAAGAGTATAGGCAACTACACTGAAGATGACAAGATTCACTAAGATACCCACTCTGGTTTGATTATCACTTGCTTTTTAAGTCTTATAATGTCTCCAATGATTTGTTTTGATTAATGTTGTTATATACTGCTGAGACATCATGGTAACAATTGTAGATCACCTTGTATTGCGGTTATATATGACTTTTTTGCTTCATGCTTTTCTAGAAATTGTTTTATTTTATCTTGCTTTGTTTTGTTTTTACCTCTAATATAGAAAGGATAGATATACATTTAGAGACTCATGCATGTGTAGAGCTTATAAACAGTTTATGAGAACCAACTATGTAACACATGTTGAAATGAACAACTACTTTGAAGAAAAAGAGACACTACAGTACCCAGTGCTGATTCCATAATGTCATGATGTGTAATCCAGCAAAATTAGCATTCTTTGTTCAAAGTGATTTTGGCTTGTTTTGTTTTGTTTAAGTTCAACACACATGAAGGTATGGACAGCTGTTTTGAGGAGAATGAGAGACACTATGACAGCCATTCTCGGCTTCCCTATTGTCTGGTCTTGAAGACCTGAAACACCCTCCTCGTCCTGCTCAGATCAATTCCATACTATGTTGTTTCATGTGAATTCCCTGTATGTGACAATATGGACAACTATTTGGAAGAAAACAAGAGTCAATACGATAGAGAGTGAATATCTCCAATTGTCTAGTTTGGGAATTTATGTCCCTTACATTGCTTTCTTGTGATCCATTTTGTTCTGTTTTGTTGTGTTTAATTTTACCCTTTTGATATAATTGAATGTATATTTGAGTGGGTAAGATGGATGACCATATTGCTGGTTCTTTTGTCAGATCATGGAACAGAACTGTTAACAGACTCACTGTTTGAAAGTCTACTTTACATGTTTTAACTTTATAATTTGAACAACTATTTCCAAGAAGTCAGTATATAATTTGTCAAGTAATAATCTCTTAGGTTTTTTTGTTGTTGTTCTTTTCCTTTTTCTTGGAATTCTGTATTGTTGCTATCCTTTATTCTGTTTTGTTTTGTTTTGTTTTGTTTTGTTTTGTTTTTTCTTTCTTCTCTTTAAATAAAAATTTTTAAAAAAGTATATCAGTTGTCTGGTAAAGGTAAATGCATGGCCAAAAACTAATATAATTCAGGCTTTCCTCTCTACTTTTGATTCTTTCATATAGTTTAAATGGTACTGGGGACTGAACCCAGGGCCTCTGTGCTGAGGTGTATTTTGGCCCATTTTTGTTTGGATCCAGGGTTTCACTAGTTGACTGGGCTGGGTTCGAACATGCAGACCTCTCTGCTCAGCCTCTCACACTGCTAGGATTATGCACAAAAATATAAATCTATTAGCATAGATATGATTTGCATACCAGCAACAGAAAGGTGAAGTGGAACGTAAAGAAGTAGCTGCTATGTCCAGCAATAGTCAAGTTGCAATTGGTTTAAAATAAATTACCATGATTAATAGGATGTTATATGTAATCCCCATAATAACCAACAAAGAAAACATCTAGAGTATACACAAGAAAAAACGAGATGAGAATCTACTAAATACAAGTGAAAGTGATACAAGAAGCAATAAAGGGCCACGTGCTATTAAAAAATAGAACAGGGAAAGTAAGTAACAAAATGGCAATGATAAAACCTCTCCAATCAGTAATTATTTTAAAAGAATACATCGCATGCAATATTCAGTCATAAAAAGGAAGAAAATTCTGACACATGCTTCAATAGAAATGAATCTTGATGCAGTTATGCTACTTGAAACAAGGCAGTCACCAAGAGACACACACTGTATGATTTCATTTACTTAAAGCCCAGAGAATAGTTAATTTCATAAAGACAGGAAGTAGCATGGCAGTAACCAAGGGCTGCAGACTGGGTGTGGGGAGTTCCTGTTTCATGCAGACAGGTTCAGTCTTGCAAGACAAAGAGTTCTGGAGAGAGATGGTGGTGAAGGTTGTACAGCAGCGTGAATATATCAGTCTACTGCTCCAGAACGGAACACTAAAAAATGGCTGAAATAGCAAGTTTTATATTACTTGTATTTTAAACATAAAAAAGACAGATTTTTTTAAAAGGAAAAATTAAAGTGAGGATGGTTTCCTTTTGCAGATGTGCAAAATAAGATCTCAAGCCATTTAGTGACCAATGAGGATCCAAAGTAAGTGCAGACCAGAGCTTGGACATCCACTGGGGCCTCCACAGAGAGCTCCACATGCCAAACTGGACACTTGAAACCATGCAGAAATGCTTCCATATAACAAAGGCAATGATTCCTTTTCACAAGGTTTTGTAGGTGAGTACCTTTCTTAGGAAGATGAGTTACAGGGATGGGGAATCGAATCACCATCACACCCAATTGATTAGAGAGACCAAAGGACAATTTGGGAGCTCTTATAACGACCTTATACTAACTTCTTCTTGAATGTCAAATGATAGATTAAGTAAAATTTTACATAGTCAATGAAATTTTGTCTTGAGGTACATCAATAAAGGGAGGTCTCTCAGTAAGTTCTCTCTGCCAAGATCCTAGTCAGTTAAAAATGATGCAGTAGAATCAAAGATCAGAACAACAGAAATGGAATTTCCTGGAATCTGAATCACGTGCCAAAAATCATAGAAAACTTGAAATACAGAGATTTCATGGAACTCCTGGTTTAGATCCTAAACTGACAGAGAAAATGAAGGCCCTCATTCTTTCCTGGGAACACAAAAAGAATATTAATTTACATTTACAGGACATTAGGTGTTCAAGTACTGTCACACATACTGTTCTGGTTCAAAGACCAGCTGGAGAAAATACAAACATCTGGACTTGCCCTTGCGTGACACTGGCAGAGTCACAAACAACACCAGGTGTGGGTGCCTGCCCCGTGCTTGAAAGGGACTCATTCAAAGCACCCTGCCCAGGGAGGAAGGACTAAAAGATGGTAAGTTCATACCATGAGGTGATTTCTTCTCACAGCTACACTTACTGATTCACTAAGGACAGCCACTTGTAGCACCAGCAAGCCACAACTTTGAATGTGAGAAGATAGCTAAATTTATATCTTAAAAAGAGCTAGTTGTGAATGGGCTAAAAGTTCCCTTGAAGCGGATTTTTTTCCTTGACTTTTTAAATGCCTGTTGTGCATTTCTGGCAGTAAAATTTGAGTTTTGATCTGGGAATTAAGTCTTTACCAATGGATAAAATCAGAGCGGCAGAAACACTACTTAGCCAGGAGGTTAAGTCCATGTTCCAGGCACAGCTGGATGATTCATTCCTAGAAATGAAAAGGAAACAAGTGGGAAAAAAAGTACAGGACTGTGTGGGAGCCATAGCTCCAGTAGGCACTGAGGGAGGCCTGGCAGGTGCTCTGTCCTCCTTCGCCTCTGGGGCTGCCTGGTTCCTGCCTTTGCTCAGCAAGTCCTACAGTCCCAAGAGCTTCCTCTGAGCCTTCACAAACCCCATTCTTAAGATAGCCGGAGCTGATTCCTGACACTCACAATCGACTGGCACACAAGGCTTGCTAAATTGCTCTTTCACTGAATCATCCGTACATCCATTCTTTGGTTGGTTTTGTCTTTGGTTCATAAATAATATTGTGCATACATATGAAATAAACTGTGAGGTGTTGATTGATGAGAACATGACAGGGAAATTCAATCTAGCTAACTAACATATCTATCATGCCATGAACTTACCATTTCTTTGTGGGGAAAATGTTAAGATCTATTTTTAAGCAATTTTGAAATGTATAATACATCATTATTAATTGTAATCACCCTACAATGCAATGGACCATTAAATCTTATTTCTCCAGTTTAACTGAACTATGCATTCTTTGTCTTCTGGTTTCCCAGCTGTCTCCTTATCCACCCAGGTTTCAGGAACCACTGTCCCACTTTCTGTTCCGGGTGGACTTTTTTCCATTCCATGCAACCTTGAGGCCCAACAGTTCTTGTATTTCTCTGCCTACTTCATTTCACTTAGCATAAAGTCCCCCAGCCTTATTCACACTGTCTCAAATGACAGGAGGCCTTTCTGTTTTAAGACTGTAGAGCATTCCATTTTGTGTACGAATGCTTCATGTTCTTTATCCACTCATATTTTGGCGGCTTCTTAAATTGCTTCCATACATCAGTACTGTGATCAGTGCTGAAATGTGTGGTACTTAGTCTTTCAGTAATCATTTACTTAGCCAATGCATTATGCGGGTCCTCTGACTAAATCCCATGTGGCAACGGCATAAAGTGGTTTAACTGCAAGCACACCTTGCAGTTACCTCTCTTGTTTCTATGGTCCAGTCCACCAGAAATGCCTTACTTGCTCCTTCCGGAAGATTTCTAAGACTCTGGGCTAGGTTGGAGGACCCTTCCCATCCCTAGCTTCTCCTCATGCATGGTTAGCACTGATGGAGGCTCTGTCTTGGGGAAGTTACCTCCCCGAGGCCGAGCCCCTGAGCCTTGACCCTGGTAGCCCTAATGCACAGCATATACATCATCCCCGTAGGACAGTCATGGCTGGTCTTGTGACGAAATGCACCAGGTGACTGTTAGGATGGATTCCTAATCAGGTGCCAATGGGAGAACAGGGGAAGAAGAAACTAAATATGCTTCCAGAGATTTGTGTGACACTTCAGAGAACAGCTGGTCCCTGAGTGAAAAAGTAAAGAATGATTAAAAGCTCTCAAGTACTAAAGGAATGCAATTACTGACAAAGCAAAAGAAGGATCACAACGAAAGTCATAAAATAATGATAATGCATAGAGAGGATGTATTAGTCAGTCATCCTGTTGTTGGCAACACCCATAGTTTAAGGAAGAAGAGATCTGACTTGGCTCATGTATTCAGGAAGTTTAGTCCATGGTTGGCTGTTCCAAGGCAGAAACAACATGGGCAAAACAACATGGCAGAAACAGATGGAGCAAATCTTCTTAGTTCATTGTAGTTAGGAAGAAAGTAGAGGAAGATCCCAGAGAAGAAGAACCGAGGGACAGACATAGACCCCAAGGATAACTTCCATGACCCACCCACAAGTGACTTTATAGTAATACCCCTGGTGGCTCCCGAAGTAACCATGTTGACACAATTAAGCTTAGCCACGCAAAAAAGAAGCGTGAATACCTCCGTATGGCTGGATTATATGTTTTTCATGCCATGAAGGCCATGCATCAGAAGTAGGTGCCCCATGCAGTGTCTTATAGAACTTTGTCTTGCTAAAGAAAATCATTTGCAATGAAAAGTAAGAGAAGAATATTAGCTGGTATGACTTGCAATAACAAATTACCCCAAACTGGGTGGCTTAAACAACAGAAACGTATTTACTCACACTTTCAGACATCAGAGGTCCAAGATCAAGGTGGGGCAGGTTTGGTTTCTTCTGGGTGCATGGATGACCACCTTGCAGCTGTGACCTCGTGGGGTCATTTGGGTGTGCATTTGCCATATCAAGTCTCGTCTTCTGATAAAGACACTACTGTACTAAAGATCCACCTTAAAAGAGATTTTTTAACTTAATGATTTATTTAAAGAAGGGAATATCACATAATCTTCATCACATGTTGAGATATTGGCGATTAGGTAGTCAGCATGTGAATTTCAGGGGTAAGAGTAAAACAATTCATCTTCTCAAAAGTGCCTGTTCATTTCAGTTGCCCATTTTATGATTTTTTTTAAATTTCAGGAAGTCTAATTTCTTTTTAGTTCTTTGTATAGTCTAGATATTAGCCCTCTGTTGAAGGAATAGGTGATAAATCTTTTTCACATTCTGTAGCTTGTTTATTCCCTCATAGCTGTTTTCTTTGCTATGCAGAAGATTTTAACTGGCTATGATCTCGTCTGTTGGTTGTTGATGTTATTTCTTGTGCAATTGGAGTTCTTTTCAAAAAGCCTTGCCTGTTCCTACATACTGCAAATGCATACCAATAAAAATATAAATTTAACAAAGAAGAGTAACAATTCAGACTGTAACAATAACCTAAGGGCCAGGAACAGGCTGTACAAATAAACCTCTTGGGATCAGATCACTGCCTTGTTATATAGCAGTTGCCTAACTTTGGCAAAGTGACTTAAACTCTCTGCTCTTCAGTTTTCTTATGTTTTATTCTATTTTTATGTTGCTGTAACATGATAGCGAAGACTGAATATTTATAAAGAAAAGATATTTATGTTTTTTAATGGCAGAGACTGAGAAGTCCAAGCCTGAAGATCTGCACCTGGCAAGGGCATTCTTGCTACACACTGACGTGGCAGATGTCACAGGAGAGACAGCAAACTGGACAGCTCAAGCCTCACGCCTTCTTCTTCTAAACCCACTAATGCCACCCTCACAATGTGAGCAAACCCTAATCACCACCCAGCAATCCCACCTCCAAGGAGTACTGACATAGATCTCTGGGGAGTAAGCTTCCAAACTATGAATAAAAGACAAAACACCATAGGGCACCATCTGCCAACCCGAGCTAGTAACCACTTGTCAGATTGTCATCGAGAAGGGCGGGGTGTGAAGTGCTGAAAACCTAAAGGAAAAGTATTCACAGGCAAAGTTGCAGGTGACAAGCAGTCGGGCTGAGGACAGAGCAGGAAAGTGTGGGCAGCAGCAGGGCTGGAGGCAGAGAGGCCAATGCAGCAAGCAGAATTTTAGACCTAGTTCAGTCAATCAAAGGAGGAGGTACAATCTGGGTACCATCGTGGGCATCAGCATGTCTGGGATGGAGGAAAGGACGTCCAGTTAGAGACGCTGTGAGTCTGATGTGCTTGGGCGTCACCGAAGAACTGAGTCTGGCAGACGATGGCATGCGTAGATAAGAAGCTTGGGACACAGCTGGGCTTTAAAATAATGAAGTGAAAAGTCATACGTGAAAAGCTGTGCAGGGAATTGTGCCCAGGAAGCCCAACTTCACATGATTTTGAGATGTGAACTATAAACTGGGCACAAAGTGACCACAGAATATTCCTATATCCTTGCAAAAGGCCGCTCTGCTGACCACAGCTCTCCCTACTCAAGGACATCACCATACCCTCCCATTTCCAGAAATGAGTGTCAGAGAAGCCAGGATGGCACCGGGCAGGAGTCCCCAGCTCCAGGTCCTGGGCCACACAGTACTTCCTTGGTGTGCTCCCCATGGCACCATCACCTCCTGAGCTCCCCCTCTGGTCTGATTGGGAGGGGCTTCTGATTCTCACAGGAGCACGAGCCATACTTGAGCCGTGAGGTGAGAGATCTACTGACCACTCCTTCGAATGAACCCATGGGCCCTCCTGTGGCCCCCAAAATTGTCCATGCCAAAATTTAATAAAAAGAGTAAGAGAGCTCAAACATATAATTAACTTCATTCACAATTTTCTCCTAGGTCCAGGAGACAAAGAAGCCTATTGGGTCAATTTTCTTCCTCAGAAGCCACCATCACACAAGAGGTCCTTTTGAAAAATTACAGTAAAGCCACAGTAGCCTTGCCTATTTTCTGAGTGATAAACTCTAAAATGTGCTGGTTTATAATTCCCGGAAGTGTATGCCTGTAGAATTCTGTGGTGGTATTACTACTAAGCACCGATGCACTCCATGTCTTTGGCATTCCAAAGTAATGGAATTCAGTGGACCGTACCTCCCTCTGCAGTAGAACCCAGGAATCATACCATTACCAGTACAACATTTGTTAATAATGCCCCAAACAGCCGCTCAGTGACTGCAAAGCCACAGTGTGCAGAGAAAGCTATTTCATCCTGAACCATGTGAAAAGTCACTTGAGAAACATACCCTCCCCCCCAGGCATCCGGCGCTGAAGGACAACATTCATCTCAGCTTTGTGCAGTCATGGGACACAGCAACTGGGCAGGAAGCATAGCTTCATCTTACAGATGGTTGATTCCATCTCCAAACCATCTGCCGATGAGCGCTGAAGCCCTGCCTCATTAGTCAAGCAGGAAATATCCAAAGAAGCTGGAGAGACAGGAAGTGGGCTGGCGCAATGAAAATTCTACCAGGCTGGAAATCAGGAAATCTGTTCCCGCCTTCCCCATAGCACCACCACCACAAATGAATTACCTGCCCAATAATGGACAAGACATTTTTCTTCTCTAGGATTCAGCTTCTTCCTCTGCAAAATGAGGGATTTGAATGGATTATTTCATTAGGGAAGAAACAACAAATTAATGGACATCTAACATCTCCCAGGAGTCCTCAGGCTTACAGTACAATTGGCATCTCCCTGTTTCATAGATGGTGCTGCAAATATTCAGATGAAGTCATTTCATGTTTAACTTCCCTCTTTTCTCTACCTCTCCTAGATTCCTGCTGATCCACTCTTTGATCACCTCCAAGAATATCCAACTGGAGTTGGGCTTGGGTTTGTTTCAATACCCAATAGCTAGATCTTAAAATTCCTAGAAACATTGGAAGAAAGACTTCAAATTTTCATTTCTTGCTGGGTCTCACAAATTACATAGCTGACCCTGCCTTGATTCTATGATGCATGGCAGTCAGTTCTCAAAAGGAGCAGAGGCTCAAAAGGACATATGGAGATGTCTTCCCCAGTACACAGCTCTCATTCTGTGAAATGATAGTGGCATAGTTAAAGTGAGTGACACAGATATGAGACCAGGGAAGTGAGGTGAAGATACAGGGTCAATAGGTACAGGGAAAAGAAAGAAAATCTTGTGATCTAGGTGGAACTCACAGCCAACTCTGCTTTCATCTGTTCTAGCATGCTGAAAACTAAAATGCCATGGACTGAAGAAGTCAGGAACTAGTGAGATGAACACACTAAAAGATGAACTTGGGTATCTCTGAAACCTTGGTCAGATGATCACAAAATTGTTAAGTAATTGACAGGAAAGGGCGACAAAGACTTCTTTCAAGTGATCACAGCAAACCCCAGGTTTCTAAATACTCCCAGCATTTTCTGATGGGAATGTCTTACATGGAATCTATGTTTCCTTGGAGGCATCCCCAGCCTGACACCCACTCTGTGCTCAGCCGGCAGAGGTCAGCGGACTCTAGCACTATTGTAGCTGAAAGCAATCAGACCCAGATGCCTACAACTATCCAGGATCTTCTGCAAGCCTCCTGATCTGCAGGCCAAGTGAGAGGGGCTGTCATGGTTTGTATCTAGATGCACCCCTCAAAGCTCATGTGCTTATAAGTGTGGCTTTATGGTGGTGTTAGAGTTTGTGTCTGGATGGCCCCTCAAGCCTCAAGCAGTCCTGGAAGCTGCTGAATTTAGTGTTTGTGATTGGTTTATTGTCTATCACTGGAATTGACCACGTGAGTGCTGCACTCAACCAGGGGCAGAGCCAGCATACACTATAAGGGAGGGAAGGAAGCATGCTATTCCCTTTTGACTTTTCACTCTTGTCACTTGCCACTGCCATGAATGGCTCCCCCCCTCATCCATGCCACCCTGCTTTGGAACCAGCTGAGTATATACTGAAACTTCCACAAACTGTAAGCTAAATAAACCTTTCCTTCCTTAATGTTGGGCATCAGGTATTTTGTCTCAACAATGAGAGTAAAGGAACCAAGACAGGTTGTGACTGGATCATGGGATCATGGCTCCACTGGATTGGCCCATTGATGTGGCTGAATGTGATTTGGTGAGTGAAGCCTGGTTGGAGGAGTTGGATTACTGGCTATATAGCCTGGGCATTCCCTCCTCCTTTGATCTCTCTCTCTCTCTCTCTCTCTCTCTCTCTCTCTACTTCCCACCACTGCACCATGAGCTATTTCTCCTCTTCCAGGCCACCTTGGATCCATAAGATTATGGGCTGAAACCTCTACAAACCATGTGCCAAAATAAACCTTTCCTCCCTGAAGTGGGGGATGTTGGGTATTGTGTCTCAGTGAAAAGAAAGTAACTAATTCAAGTGCCCAAAGCAGCATTCTAGGTGAGATATCAAAGAGAATTTGAGGCTGCAGTGAAGGAGAAAAACATGGAAGACCTGCACTCTTTGAGGCTTTGATTGAAAGATCTAATTTCTGCCATGTCTCAGCAACTCTCTGACTCTCTCTGTTTCTGTCTCTGTCTCTGTCTCTCTCTGTCCTCTGTCTCCTTCCATTCCCCTCTTTCTGTCCTTCCTTCTGCCCTCTGTATAAATGAAGAGATTGGACACAGGGGCAATGTAGTTGCACAGATGGAAGGCAGGGTACAGATTGACACAGCTGTGCATTCTGATCATGGTTCCACCATGACTGTAGCTGTGGGCAAGAAGTCACCTCACCTCTGAAAGTTGTGACACTCTGAAATGCAGTGAATGCCGCCTCTTTCACAGGGCTGCTGTGTGAAGCTAGCGGAACACAGAGAGGAAGTGTGAGTGTGTATCTCACACACGCAGGCGTTCAGTCTTTGAAAACTGTCACTACTCGTGGAGGCTGAGACTTCCTGAAGATCTGCGCCTCTGCAGATCAGATGGGTTTGTTTTGTGCCTGAGAAATGGTCAACAGGAGCATGAGAAGCAGGAATCTCCCAAGCACACCCGGAACCACCCTGCACACACTTGCAGATGAAGCCATGTGGGGGCAGAGACGCAGCCATGCTTTGTGCCAAGTCCCTGGGTGCTCCTGGGAAAGAGGAAGCCCCTCTCCTGCAGCCTGGATCCTGTCCTCGGATGCTCACCCTCCAGGCAGCCAAGATGAGTGGGTCTGGATCACAGCATTCAGTGCTTCCCGGGTCCAATCTGTGCTCCGTCTAGACAGACAGCTGGAGATTGGTAGCTCAGGATGCCGACACTCCAGGGGAGAGTGGGTGCTGCTGCAAATGTGTCCTTCCCCTGTCTCTGCTGACTGCTGCTTCCCAGGAGAGTCAGGAGGAGCTGAGGACTGGGGCTCCTGTGGGATCTTATGGTCAAGGGCTGTAAACCAAAGGAATGCTCTGGCCAGTGAGTGAGACAGAGACATCACAGGAACCAGAGTTCCCTTGTGCTACCTCAGCTGTGTCAGGTGACACACCCTGGAGACCTGCAGAGAGGGACTCTGCCCTTTCCAGCCACATTCCAGGAGCTGGGATCTCAGGGATCTCGGCTCCTGTTGGATGTTAGCCCATGTACAGCTTCAGTGGGCACCAAGAAGCCCCTCCATGACCTGGCTCCTTCCTCTCCTATCATTTCTCTAACTGTTTTCTGCCTCATTTTTTGTACTTCAGCAACATCCAATTTCACCTTGGCTTTTCCCAACCCTGGCAAACCATCTCTCTCCATCTCTGTGGTCTCCTCAAATACTGCCATTAAGATCTTATTCTTTATTTCTGTCCCAGGCCAAGCTTAGAGCTGCCTCTCTATGCCACCATGACTACCAGAGTGTACCTCAGTTGTGTTTGTCAAAATCCATCACTTCCTAGCTCCCTCCAGATTTATAGGGAGCAAATCGGCCTTCTTCCTTATCATCCTCCTCTTCAATGCACTGAGATCTCAACTACGTGTATACTTAAAAGAAAAAATGCAATACGCTACCTACCGCGACTTATCTTGAACCCTCCCCGTACCCCTCATTCTTCACAGAATAGCCACGGTGAGCTTCTCGCAGTGCAAACCCAACTGTAATGCTTTAAGCTGAAACCATTTTGATAGCTTTACCTAACTCTTAGAGGAAAGCATCAAATCCGCATCATACCTGTAACCTCTTACCAGTATGGTCTCTTCCCATTGTCCTCTAGAAATCCTCACCCATATTCTTGAAATAGTGGAAATTGTGCAAAGCAAACCACCCGAGGCTCTGTGGCTGATTAAGTAGCTATTGGTGTCTGGTGACTATTGTGTTGATGGTCTCTAAGCTCACTGTTGCATCTGCTGAAAGTAGCAGTGAGAAAAGAAGCTCTGATGACCTGAGCTAGACTGGTTTTGAGGACAGGGACTGGCTTGCTACGGGTTGTTCTGGGATGGCCTCTAATGAACAGCTAGATACTCCACACTAGACGGCTTTTCATTTTATGCCGGCTGGTTCTCGTTTACATGGTGATGGAAGGAAGATTCCAAGATAGCACAGAAGCCCACTCTACTTCTTGAGTCTTGGGCTCCTAATTGGCACAGGAATCCTCCCCTTTCATTCAGTTGGGCACTGGGTCTCAAAGTCAGGCTAGATTCAAAGAGTGGAATGAGAGCTCACCTCTGTAGGGAAAAGCTGCAAAATTACATTGCAAATGTCATGGTCAATGGCAAAAAACCCACTACCATTTTTGTGATCAATCTACTAGAGTTTCCATGCCTAGAGGCTCTGATTTAGTAATCTGGAGTGAAGATCAGCCATTTGGAATCTTGGCATGTATTCTAAATGATGCTGCAAAAATTGCTCAAGGATCAGCCTTTGAAAGTGCTACGTGTCCTCCAGCTGAACTGTCTTCCTTCTCCCCTGAACCTCCTATTGTTTCCAGTGTGACAGGCCTTGACACATGCAGTTCTTGCTGCCTGGCAATGTTTCTTCTATTCCTGACCTAATGAGTCCCTCTTGGTGTTCCAAAGCTCAGTCTTCTGATTCTTCATACTAGATATGTCACGTTCACTTTTCTTTATTGATGTCTATAACACTTTCTTTCCTTCCAAATAATCTTTACTGGATAATTGTTTTATGTTTCTCATTGGGTTAGATTTCCAGTTGCTCAGATGTAATATGCCATACCCAGAATTTAAAGGAAGAAAGTTGAAGTTTGGCTCATGGTTTTAGGGAATTCAGTCCATGGTGAGGTGGTTCCAAAGGAGCATCATGGCAGAAGGGCATTGTGGAGGAAAGATGCTCATTTCATGGTGTCCAGGAAGCAGAGCAGGGGAATTAATTTGCTAATCTCCATATTATGGAATCTGCTAGAGACTGGCACCAAAGAGGGACTCAGTAAATATTCACAAAGAACAGAAAGAAATGACTTTTATTATTATATTAAAACCTCTGTCAAGTAATGAATCTGAGATTTTTCAGGAACTGCTGCTTGGAACTGATAGAGAATCATTTTCTAAGCTTCAAGGAGGACTAGACTAGGACTAAACCCTGGTACTATAAGGTGGCCTCAGGTGATTGTCTGAGGGATCATGGAAGCCCCAGGACAGGGTGGAGAGAGAAAGAGCACTCCCTGCAGGAAGAAGGGTGGACAGTGGAGTTTAATGGATGTTTACCCAAATTAGCTTAACCAAGAGTAAAATCCAAATGGCAAGCATGGGGCTCTTCCATGGGCAAGGCATCAAAAGGAAAGAAGAAAACAGAGACTGAAGAATTGTGATTAAATTTAATTATGTCAGCTTGAGAGCTACCTAGAGGACGAGTGAAGCACCCTTTTGTATGTGACCAAACGGGCCATGGAACCGTGACCTTAGGCACACTGTCTGAGCCCTGGCCCCTTCTTCTCTGGCACTGTTCCCCTGGCCTCCATATACTAAGCATCTTTGCTCCACCATCCCCTCTGTCGTGGTGCTCCTGCCTTGGAATTAGTACACCACTGACTGAATCTCCAGAAACCGTGAACCAAATTAAACCTCTCCTTCCTTAAGTTATGGGCATTGGATATTATGTCGGCAACAGGAAAGCTGACCAATACAGACATAGATAGAAGAGACCTCTAAAGTCCTTCATAAACATATGCTGATTGAAAGGGCAGTCAATATCAGGAGTCAGGAGGGTTGGCAGCAAACAGAATCCACATTCAGAAACAATGTCAAGGTGAGATCTAGGCTGTTAAGGTCCCATTTTCTCCTAGGATGTAAGGCTAGACCGTGGATGCTTGGAATATGGGCTCATTGGAGGCTACAGAGGGAAGCTAGGATTGAACAGAGTAGAGCGGATTTTCACAAGCTTTAGATCCCATTTCATCCTCTGCCCTTTAGGACCTCACTCACCTAAGTGCAAAGCACTCAGGTCCCTGCCACATCTGATACACCCTGGCAAAGACAGCAGTCTTCTGCTGCGCCCTTGTTCTCCTGTGCTGATCACTGCCTGAGGAGAGTCAGTGACAGGAAGGGATGTCTCCCTTCGCTGTACAGGAGGTGACAGCAGGCATCTCAGCAGTGCTTTTCGTGGGGAAAGCATTAGCACGTTCGGGGGTGGATGTGGGGACTTCCATTTCCATTCCGAGGAGGCTGCGCGCAGGCCTAATTTGTCTTAGCAACAAGAAAGTAATAAAGGAACAAATCCCTCAGTCTTGAAATGGCATTCTGTGTATCCACGGTGCAAAGAGCAGTCATGGTCTATACACACAGCCTCACTCCTCTGGCCCTGAGACAGGAAAGATCTGAACAAGTTTGATTTTTACTGCTCAGTTAGGCAGAGAAGTCTTCATTTCCTATCACACTCCCTCAGCTGGAAGGCTTCTCACATGTGCCTCCTTCTTAAGCTCTCTTTCATCTCCCAAATAGAACCACATCAAGGACCAATTCTTCCTGCGTGCTTTCTTAAATAAGCCGTGTCTCCTTGGGTTTCTATTATCTGAGCTGAGGCCGCGTCATGTGGGGTTCACATGTCGCTATTCCAGGCCACATCTCCAGGCGGGGTGCGCCAGCCCCCGCGCAGTCCAGCCATCTTCCCCTTGTGAGATCTGACCCCGGGGCTCTTTCTTCCTGATAAGCTGACTTGTCAGGCGCTGCAGATACACAGCTCAAGCTGGCGCTGAGTGTTCTCCGTCTCCCGGTCAGGCCCTGCCACTGCGGGGGAGGAGCCTCTCTTAGCTGGAGTCAGCCACCTCCGTGTCCTTCCAAATTTAGAAGCAGGTGGTACCATTTGTCAGGGCCCACTGTCCTCATTTGAAAGGAAATAAGATAGTGAGTGTCAGAGTTACCTACAGGGAGAGCGGAACCGGTTCAGATGCAACAAGACACGAGATCCAGACAGTGAGCAGACAGTGTGTCACAAGGCAATCGATGATCAGAAGAAATGGAATCAGTCATCTCGCCTAGCTGTCACCATCAAGCAGAATTTTCCCATCAAATCTAAGTGGTGAAATAGCCAGAGAGACTGGGAAGGAGGTGGGTGCATAAGAGTTTTGCCTGCATTTTGATTCATTCACATCTCCGCCACACCCTGGCCATGATTCTCCATCTTTCTGTGCCTCCATTGCCCCACCTGGGAAATGGGGATGATGATATTTGGGACCTCAAGCTGTTTTCAGGATTCAACCATGTTCCACATGAAAGGCATCTAGCTTGGAATCTGAGAGCCTCACTGAATGTGGCTGTAGTCGAGCCAGGAAATGGAGGAAGAGAGAATAAATGGGGCCCTGTAGCATGTCTGAAAGACATGTAGCGTGATAGAAATGGACATGCCTTGAAAACTTCTGAAATTAAACTTTTAGTATATAGAATGCAATTCAATCTTGAGTTCATTTGGGCCTGAGGAAGAGAAGAATAATAAAACACAAGAAGATGAGAGAATTATTGATAACCCTGCAGGAAAAGAGGGTCTGGCTTGTTGCCAAGTCTGCAGTGCATGCTGGGAACCATATCCTGTTTGCTCTGAATGTAAGGATTTCATGACCATAAATGAGCTCTTGGTGGAATAGCCTTTTTTAAAAGACACTTAGCAAGGAGGTTGAGCAGAGAGTGCATTGACATTAAACTTGGCTCTAAGAAGAGCACATGAAATAAAATATTGGGCTGGGAAATAGGAGATCTGAGTTCCATTTCTAAAGAGTTGCTTTATCTTATAGCAGGCCCTAAATGAAGCATTGGAATTAATGTACATAAAGTCCTTCCTAAGGGTCTTGGTGGGTCATTTATCAGAATGACCACAAGGGTCATTCTAATGAGCACTGGAAGCCGTCATGAACAGGAGTCCCTACAGGATGGCAGCTGCTAGCACTTGCTTTTAGGAGCCATACTGGGTGGCCACTGGTGGCCTGTGCAGCAGGTGGCCAGGCCTGCTCAGGGAGGGACGCAAATGGGACAAGTTCAGAGAGAGTGAGGAAGGAGAGTGGCCAGCTGTGCAGTCCAGGCACAGAATGTAAACAAGGCCTGTGGAAATCAGTGTGGCGAGGCTTTGGAAAACTGAAACAAGAAATTCCATTCGGCCCAGCTATCCCTTTTCGGTTTCTCCCCAAAAGAGTTGAAAATACCACACAGAGTGAACCATGCACACCTGTGTTTCTGGCCTGCACGGGGGACCTAGTATAAGTGACTAAGTAGCAGCAGTTGTTGTGGTCATTATTGTTTTGGGGAAAGGACCAGCTTCCTAAGGACCATCTCAGTTTGGGTGCTCAGTGCCCACTGTGCTGTCTGTTCCCTCCAGGACACATCAGCCTGGACAGTGCCTTTCTGCTTCCAGACCTTCTTTGTCCTGGAGCCCAGTGTCAGGAGAATCTGGAACAAAGTTACACACACACCAGCCCTCTGCCATGTAACCTCAGGTCACATAGTATTGGGTTTTCAATCTAAAATGTGTCCCATGTGTCTCAGGCATGTGGAAGGTGATGGATCTCGGGGGCTGTGCTCATCAGATGGATGAGTTTAGGCCCGAACATGCTATAGGAGGTGAGGCCTGGTTGGAGGTAGTCACTAGTGTGTGACCTGGAAGGGTACATTCTTGTCCTGGCTCTGCCCTTCTTCCTCTCTGCTTCCTGGCCACCAAGAGGTGAGCAACTCTCCTCCAGGACCTTTCACCATGACATGCCTGCCTTAGAGCAGCCCACCATGGACTGAAAACATGAACCAACATAAAATTCTCTTCCTTCAAGCTGTGGATGTCAAGTATTTTGTCCCAGGGATGGAAATGATACTAATAAACATCAATGTATTAAACAAGCAGCTACTTGGTGCCAAGATTCAAATTTATTTATCCACTGAACCTGTTCTACCTAGTCCTGGAAGCTGGTGGGGCCAGTGATGAACTTGGGCTTTGGTTTTACCACCCAGTTTTGCTATGCGTGTTTTGAATTTAGTTTTCTTGCACAACTAGGATAATAAGATTGCTAGTATCATTTATTTGACTACACTGGCTTCAGGACCCGAGAATTAAGGAATGTATATGACATGACTCCCTAGAATTGGGGGCAGACAGAATGCTAAGCAGATGCTAAAAAGATAAATCCAGCCAGACACATGATAAAATAGGGATGTGTGCTTTTAGCTTTGGGAAGGGATTACCTGGCTTGGACATCTGAGGAGCCTAAGACAGTTTCTCAGAGTGGGGCAAGCACATGATGGTCAGGTAAACAAGATAGGGTGCCAAGAAGACAAGCAGGAGAGCATGGGGCACCCCCAGCACAAGGAGGGAAGACAAAGGGTTGGTTCTGGAAGGTCAAAGAGTCTGCACTGGAAGTGTGGACATAGGCATCCAAAGGTGAGGTTGAGGACTGAAGCTCCTTCGAAGAAACGGAAGCCAGGCTTCTTCCCTTCCCTTTTTATTCCACTCAGGCTCCAAGCCTATTGGTTGGTGTCACCCCTATGCAGGGTGGGTCTTCTCTCTTCAGTAAATCAGACACACCCAGAACTGTGCTAAATCAATTAGCTGGGCATTTCCAGTTCAAACTGATAGCACAGTTCACTTTCTCAGTCTTACAGTCCAACCCATTTCACCTCATGTGAAAGACATTCCCTATCTTGAACAGCAAGTTGTCTTCAAGCCAGAGTGAGATGTCAGCTATTCTGACTCCAGGCCACTGCTCCTTCTAGAAGACCTTGTGCCTAATAGCACACAGCACTGAATTTTTAAGGTTAAGTTTCCATTGAGGTCTCATCCTTTTCTGGGCAAGAACTAGTTCAGCCACCAGCATCTCACCTCCACTGTGCTTCACTCATCAGCAATTCCAGCATAGGCTATTGAGATTCCCTCTGCTTGCCCCTGATTAGACACACTGCTAAGTCTACTTCTGTAGTTCCAGGCTCTAAAATGAAGTTTTTAGGGTGGCTATTCCCAGACATCAAAAACCACATTACTTTATCTTCAGAAACAATCATTGTACATAAAACTAGATTTGGGACTTGAATGAATCCTGTTAGAGAAGTGTTTGCCAGGGGATGCCTAAAGGAGGTAGGTTATGTAAAACATTGGGACCTTGAACTTACAGGAAGTCACCTTTCGATATTTAAGCATTTACCTAAATGCACATCATCAGAGCAGCATGAAAGAATTTCAAGTTCTGGTTTTCAGTCATCCCAGCCTCTTCTCTCTGGCCCCTCCCACTCACTTCCCCACACTCCCCTGCCTGCCGACACACACCCACACATGCCGGATGGGGGCAAGCTTGCTTTCTGCAGGACCCATGTTCCTGCACACACTCCCCTTCTTGTCTACAGTGTCCTTCACCATGTTTTCCCTCTGGAACACTTTCCTTCACCTGTCAAGACCTACCAAGCACAACATCTCTCCAGAAAAGTCTTCTGGGTCTCCACCTCTATCTCTCTGCTAGTTCCAGACAGTAATCTTTTCATGTTTCTTTTTGCTACTAGTAATTAAACCAGAGCCTTCACAGTGAGCTTATATTCCGAGCCCTTTTTATGTTTTATTTTGAAACAAAGTCTTGCTAAGACTCTTGCCAGGCTAGTCTTGAACTTGTGATCTTTCTAGCTCAGCTTCCCAGAGTACTGAAATTAGAAGTGTGTACCACCACACCCAGTCCTTACGATTATTTTAAGATATCAGATTTGTCTCATGAAAATTTTGGCTCTTTGTTCTAAGCTCTGATAATTCCCAAGTTGCATGGGGCACAATCTTGGGGAGGGGCAGTTTTGGATCATGAAATTTTTGAGTTATTTATTTTACTGAAAGAAAGCCCCTCTGGTGTGTTGGTGTAGACCATATAACTCCATGAAGAGTGAGAAGAAATCTAACATTTCTTAAAATATTTAGATGTCTCAGATGAGGTTCAAGTTTAATGGTTCAGCATCCAGGACTTCTGTTCTAAAACACAGGAAGGGGAATTTTGCCTGAAAATGCAAATCCTCTGTGGAAAAGTCTGAGTTAACTTGAGGTCTCTCTGTGCATGACATAGACCTGCCACTGAGTGGAAACACAATGAACATATACAAAGAGCCATCAAAATATGCAGTTAAGGCTTACATTATTTTAAAACAAAATGTTATATTAAAAGATTCCCATGAATCTTCCTTAAAACCCTCCCCATTGGTTTGTGCACACTTATCCCATCCTTCTTGCCACTTTCTGAAGCAGTTCTGGGATGGGAAGGCTTCTTTTTTTGAGTCTTTATGAAGTGTGATCAAAAACCTGGTGACCACTGCTGTCAAGTGCAAAGGCAGGCTCATAAAAACACAATGCTGTGTCCTCTTCAACTGTAGCCCCCGGATCTGGCACCATTTGACTTCTGGCTCCTCCCCAGAGGAAAACTGACCATGAAAGGGAAAGATTTGGAATCCAGTCGGGACATAGAGGCAGCAAGGGCAGTGCAACTGAAGACCCTCGGGAAAGAGGACTCCAGAGCTGCCGCAGGAAGCGGCAAAGCCTGTGGGACAAGTGTGCTTGAAGTGAAGAGGATTTCGAGGCAGATTCTGGCAATATGTATTTAACCATAGTGAATTTTAAAGCTTTAGGCACTCACTGTATTTTTCAACCACACCATGTGCATATGGAGTAGACTAAACTGAGCTGCAGAAGCTTGCTAATTCTGCAACCCAGGGCCAGAGGAGGAGCTGGGAGCATGCAGCAGAGCAAGCTGAGTTCTTCCCTCTTTCCAAGAATTGACTGATTCTCCTCAGCAGGCAGGATGCTCAGCACGGTCCCCCGCTGCCGCCCGCTCAGCACTGACTCACAGCAGGCTCGGCGCGCCTCCCCCCGAAGGAAAAACCGTGGAATGTTTTGGCTGGGACTCAATGGCTGAACATCTTGCCACCTGCCATACTTCTGCAGGCAGCACTATGAATCTGACAATAGCCCTTGGTCCTTGTCCTCCGGCAGACTGGGGTGGGAGGAAGCTGGCCCCAGCACAAGGAAGCGGGGTTTTACAAATACTTGACAGCATGAATCCTGTTCCCAGCTTGGCGGCTCCCACTCGAGCGTCTCTGGAAGAAACCCGAAGCAGATACGGGGAGAGACTCCAGCATTTTCCAATTGTCCTCCTGGCACACAGGACCAGCTGGAAGCCCTTGAACATATCTCCAGGGTTGGGACTGGCAGACATCCTCCTCCGGAGATGCTGACTTCTCTGTTTCATTTGGCTGGGCTGTTAGGAGCACTGACTGAAGGGGAGCTGCTAGGCTCTGAAAGTCCAGGGGTGCTAGGCTTTGGCAAGGCCTGTGGAAGGACTGATTAAATTCTCTGGCTCTTCAGAGGCCAAATCATCTTTCTAAAGGCTGTGTCCTCTTCATACCAAAACTTATGCATTTCGTGGGAAATACAATCCGTATGTCTATAGCCTGTTTATCTTTAATGTACCCACATGCCATCCTGTAAGAAGTCTGATTAAGAAAACACTGTCTGCCTTCCATAAGAAGCCTTTGCTGAAATCAAACATCTTTTAGGCCAATTCTTCCAAATTTCCTATTCAAGGGAGTTTGGAGGTTTTGATTCCAGCATGAGAATTTTCCATAAAGAATTTTTTGGGGTACTGGGAATTGAACCCAGGGTATTCACACTGAATTACAATGAGTTACCCAGGCTTGTTGGAACTTGTGATCCTTTTGCTTCAGCCTTCCAGTGTGCTGGGATTACAGGCATGCAGATAAGTCCTGCCAGAAAGAATGTTTTGGACTTAGTGGGTTTCTAAACTCTGCTACTGTACCCTGTAGCCATTTTATCATGCAGGCAAAAGACACCAAGTTAGACATCGAATGGTAATGCTGGGGTTGGCAATGTGATGGTGATTTTATGTTATTTTTGTTTATTCCTGATTCAGATAAACATCATTTCACCACTTAGTTTTAGTCTTCTTTATAAAAATAGCACCTTTCCTTGAGAAAGAAACTATTTAAAGAAACTATGTTAAATTGTGATCACATTTCAGTGAGGCAAAATTCATGATCTCATGTGTTCCTGTAGTCACACTTAACCATGAACCAACCATAAGCCAATGCTGGGGAAGACACACACATACGACATAGCCACAGGTGGACAGGAGAGAGCTTGTTTCCCTACACAATGGCGATCAGAGAAAAGAGGCATCACACAAGGAGACTGACTTACAAAGAATGTGCACATTTCCAGATTGTGTACAGATTGTGGTGATTGAACAGGTTCTCGAAAGTAAAAACCAACAGAGACAAGCAGACCCATCAAACACTCAGCAAAGACTGGGACAGTACCATCATATTCATTTTAATCAGACTTATGAGGAATTAGCAAAGATGCATGCTCTAGAATCAGTGGACTTGAGTTTGAATCCACAATTACCACTTGCTAACCATGTGATCCTATGTGCCCATAGGTACATTATAAGAGACTTCTGAGTTTCAGTTTCTTATCCAATTCAGTTTCTTACATACATGTAAAAATGCATAGGCATTGAGTTTTTTTTAATTTAAAATACTTTTCATAATAATACCTCAACAAAATTAGGCATACACTGAAAAGAAAATTAATTAAAATAGACTAGTTTAGAGGCAAACAATTTCTACATTTTTTTCTATTTCATATTCTCCGTAAAAGGAAGGGCAAATTCTTTTCAATCATAGAGTTGTAAACATAGGACAGTGTAGAGACAGTTTGAATTTTGGAGCCTTAAGAAATAGCAGAGATTTTTCTGCTTGGTGCTCACCCCTTCAGAGGATGTGTGGAGATACACTCTGAAAAGAGAAAGACTGTGAAAAACAGAAAGAAAATCTCAGAGGCAGCCTAGGACTGGGTCCCTGGATGTGAGGCCAGACTTCTTTAATGGTAGCAAGCTGTTCAGCATAATCTTCTCTACCTTCTCCACCTCCAGATCCAGGAAACAGCATTTCATCATCAGAATGCTGGCTATACTTGGTGCAGTGGTCTCCAACTGTTTTGGCACCAGGGATCAGCTTCATGGAAGACAATTTTTCCATGACATGATTCAAACACATTAAATTTATTGTACATTTTGTTTCTATTATCAGTGCATTAGAGACTCAAAAGGAGTATGCACACTTGATCCCTTGAATACATAGTTCACAGTAGTATCTGAGCTCCTGTGAGAATCTGATTCCACCAGAAGGTGGAGCTGCAGCTGTGATGCCAGCCATGACAAACAGCTGTAAATGTAGATGAAGTGTCACTTGCTTGTCAATGGTTTGCCTCTTGTCATGCGGCCTTTACAGCCATGGCTTGAGCACTGGGGCCCCGGACTTCATGAAATAAGATCTCCAACAAGATTTTATAGGAGCAGTGAAGCTTTAAGCAAAGATAGACACAGACACACTCCCCACATTGGGAAACACATTCCAAAACCACCAGTGGAACCCTGAAAACAGGGATTGTACCCAACCATATTTATATTGTTTTTCCTACACATTAATAGAATTAAACTATGATAAAATTTAACTAATGAATCAGTCATAGTAAAAGTCACACAGTCACAAGTAGTAAAAGGGAGCAACTATGACAATATACAGTAATCAAAGTGATTTACAGCTTATGAGTTATTTATTTCTCAAATTTTCTATTTAATCTTTTCAAATCACAATTGACTGTTAGTAACTAAAACTGCACAAAGTGAAATTATAGATAACTGGGGATGTCCATTACTGTTTTCTTTTTCTTTTTTAATTTTAAAGAGAATAAAACAAAACAAAACAGAACAAAGCAGAGCAGAGTAAAATAATGCAAATAACACACGATTTCAGAAAAATACAGCAGGAAATCAACAGTGACTACCATAATGTCTCTTGTTTTCTTCAAAATAGTTGTCCATACCTTCTTACACAATAAGTTAACTCAAATCAAAATAGTAAACAGGCAATCAAGACAAAAGAATGAAAGCCTTAAGGACTTTCAAGCCCAGACACTAGGAAATCAATAATGGTTACCATAATGTCTCTCCTTTGGCCATTACTATTTTCTTATACTTTATCCATTAAGTCAAGACTTTGCATTAAAAAAGACAGATGTACACTAGAAGGCAATGTTGCTTGAATTAAACTAAAACATGGAATCTACAATTTTGATTTTAAGTAATAGTTTATGTTTACTCATCCACAGACATTGAGCAAAATGCTTAATGTGCCTTATGTCACTGAACCCTCAGAGTAATCCTGAAAACAGGAGAATATTATCAAAGCTGACAAGAACTAAAACTGACAGAGGTGAAGAAAACCCTCTAACTCATGCAGCATCTAAATGTATCAGGGTTCTAGCAGCAGATCACCTACCAGGTTTCACCCAAAATGAGTTCTAGCAAGAACATAATCAGCCTTGAAAACTAGAAATCGAAAGATGCCAGCCCTAATCAGACTATCCCAGCCTCGCCTGCTTTACCAAGCAAGAGAACAGGAGAGACTGACTGGGGCTGGTGTTTTTGATCTCTGGTTTTCAAGGCTGATTATTTTCTGGCTAGGTCTTATTTTCAGGGAAAGGGGATACCACCAGTGTCCACCAACTCGACCGCTATGTGGCATTATCTCTCACTCGGATATTAGCCTGGAAAAGTAAGAGAGCAAGAGAGCCTTTGTTTCTTTTCTGTTGTTGGCTTTGAGCACTCGGTGGAAAATTTTGAGATGCCTCAGATCCTAGCTTCCCCCGTGGCTGGTGACAGTTATGTAACAGTCACCTCAGTAAAAGAGCTGAATCGCAAATAGTCTACTAACCTGGAAGGAATGTCTGAATGACTCCCACACCACATGGGACGAATTCAGTCAGGAGCATTCTGTGGGTCTGCTGTGATTTTATTGAAATAAAGGATTTGGCAATCACGGTTCATAACATGAGTGTGTCTTTGGATCCATGCAGAATATCGCTCATCCAAATGACATTTCCATGTTATTCTTAACTGCCTGAGGAATCAGATAATCCTCTCCCCAGAAGGAGGTCGACAGCCTCCATAATTTGTAAAGGAAGAACATTCAGGAAGGAACACAGTGTCAGGCATACCTGGAGGCAAGATTTCTGGGGTGATGATTCACAGACTTTTACAGCTGCGGTGTTCACAGTCTTGCTTTTAAAAAGCAGTTAGGATGTATGTGAGCTTTCTGACTGTGCATATTCTTAGGCACGCACTTGACGGTGCTTTTACATGGATGTAGAATCTCAGAATCACCCAAGAGATGTGACAGCAAGAGGGGAAGTGATGTGATTTGCACTGGTGTGGAGCGAGAAACCGTGTGACTGACTGGGGCAGAACCTTCTGTTCCAATATGCCAGTCCCCACTGTGCCAGCAATGAACAGATGAGGGAAAAACATTGTGTCATAAGCCCAGACCTTGAATTTTCACCAAAGGTCTCACCAAATGGTGTGGGGCTGAGCGTCAGGGCCAGACTGTTCTGTGCAGGATGTGAAAGTTCACCATGGAAGAATTCCAGGATTTATGACTCGTCTGAAGTCAGAGGAAAAGTACCATGCAGACTCAAATTCATTCAGTGCTAGAGGATCTGTGTGCAAAGCCAGTGGGAGAGGTTCAGACGTGAAGGCACATGAGTCAGACCCAGGTGTCCTCAGAAGGCAGCCGTGGTCATGGTGAAGAGCAGTCGAGCTGGCCAGGAACCTTGCTGGCGCCCCAGGCTTCTGTCTAACCCATGGTGGATGTGAGGTCCACTTTCTATGCAGCACGCCCCTGCTGACCCCTGCCCACCAGCCTTCCTGCCATTTCCACCACCCCTCACTCATCACTTTCCTGGAGAACCCAATTAGCATCTCACGTGATCCCCAGTGCCCAGCTACCAATCAGATCACCTTAGACTCGGCTTCTGAATCTTCTTGCTAGAACGACATTCTGAGTGTGTCCGTGCCCTGTCAGTCAAGCATCTTGCATCACAATAACTATCACCCTGGGTCTGAGGATGACACCCGTGCTTCCCGGACCAAGAGTCCCTGCCTGGTCTGCATCCTGCCCCTCTTCTGCCACCCACTGCACTGCACTCAGTCCTTGTGCTGAGCTCTATTAGGGTTCCACGCCTTTGCTAATGACATATGTGTGCTTCCTCTGCCTGCAGCGTGCAGAGGGTCCCTCCCCCCAGCTCACTGGTGGGTTCATTGTGTGTGGTTTCAATTACCCTCCCACCAACCAGGGTCTGCAACTGTTAAATGGAAAATTCCAGAAGTAAACATTTCATCATTTTTAAACCTCACCTCCTCCTCCTCCATCTCACTGTGTCCTGCACAACCATTAGTACAGGCGACTTTATCCCTGGCCACTTAGTCTTGGTTATTAGATTGTCTGCTTCATTACCACATGGCCAGTGGTTCTGGTATTATTTATTTTACTTAATTAAGGCCCCAAAGCACAGAGGGAGCGATGCAAAGGAGGTGGCCATGCGTAAAACATGGGCCAGCAGACTAACTTGGTGGTATTAGGTGGCCAGGCTGCAGGGCACATAGGAAAAATGCCAACAAGGGGCACAGGCATCCACTTGGGGCCCTGAGATGCAGCAGCCATGGATCAGGGCAACCTCTGTAGCCTGGAACCCCACCTGGGCTGTATCTGGCACCTAACTCAGGTGTCACTGCTGCCCCATGGAGCTGTTCCTGCTGCCCTAGAGTCTCGACACATCCTCACCGGTCATCCGGACCACCCTGCCACTACCACATAGCCACAGCTGTCTCTGAACACTCTCTGCATGTGGTCCTTTCAGTGGACCGTGCCTCCCTGAGGACAGCAAGCTCCTCAAGGGCGGGGTCTGATTTCTCCACCATACCTTGAATTGAGCCCAGGTCCAACTTAGTTCTCAGTAAACCTTAGCTCGATTGAATGAAATTCAACTTGGTATGGAAAACGAAGGTGCAGGAGAGACTTAAGCAACTTATTTTTCTTGCAAACCACATGCTTGAATTATGGAAAAAGTAAAGGAATCTATTTGTGTGAGTGTGACAAGTGACAATTCAGTTCTGATAGACAATGCTGGGATATGGCAGCCCAGCCTGTCATACCATCCTTCCCAGAGCACAGCTCTGCAGGGAAGCGGTCAGCTCATCGGTCCCCAGCCCACTGCAATCAGAAAGGACATCTGGACTGATGAGGAGTGGTGTCATTTGAGACATTGTGTATGATTTCACAAACTGATTTTGTTTGGGGTTTTTTTTAACCCCAAGTCCCTTATTTATTAGTGTCCTTTGTCCTCCTGCTCTTCAAAACTAGGTCACTTCTCCACAAAGACATGCCCAAGACTCAGGGACTGAAGAGAAGGAAACGCAGGCTCCCTCTGTTCCCCTTCGGTGATGCGGGCAAACAGATACTCGAAGAAGTTAGTTTATCTGAAGTCTCTGTGCAGCCAACTTCCGTGTCTCCATATCCTGAGACTGGCAAGGTCATACTTCCAAATTCATCTCAGTTAAGCCAGTTTATCCAAAAGAGCCTAGGAGTCCCACTTGTGTGAAGTGCTGCCCAGCATTCTGAGAGAAAGAATTAAGGTAACTTTGAGATGCATAGTTGGGAGCAAAAGAGCAAAGGTTTTCTGGATACAGAACCTTGGGGAGGAAAGTAGAGAATCCTGAGATTAATGATCACCATCAGCTTTGCATCCCAACTATTGCTATGGGGGGAACACACAGGAAATGAGTTGAATAGGGTTGCAGTTTGGACCCAAAATGTTCCCCGAAGGCTTTGTGTTGAAAACTTGCATGTCAGCTGATACACTTTCAGAAGCAATTGGATTGTGAAGGCTTAAACTTTCACAGTGGATTAACTTATTGGTGGACTCTTAATGCAATAGCATTATAGGGGTGATGGAAACTTTAGATGTAGGGCTGATTTGAGGGAAGGGGTCATGCAGATGTGACCTTGAAAACTATCTCTTGTCCCAGTTCCTGCCTCTTATGTTGCCCTCTGGCCTCCATGAGGTGAGCAGATTTCCTGCACTGCTCCCTTTTACCATGAGGTTCCAGGCTGGTCACAGGCCTGGAAACAAGGAAGCCAAGGAACCACGAACTGAAACCTTTGAAACCACGAGCCAATATCAACTTTTCTTCTTGTAAGTTGATTTTCTCCAGTGCTTTGTCCCAGCCATGGCACACTGACCATCACAGATCTCCAGTTATTCTTGCTGCTATAACAAAATACCCACAGGCATGGAAATTGTAATAATAGAAGTGCATTTCTTTCCATTCTGGAAGTCAAGAAGTCCAAGATCACAATACTATAAAGTCACTGTGCCAAAGAATTCTGGATCTCTGTTTCCATAAAAGTGCCTTGGAGCTGGATCCTCACAAGACAGGAAAGGGTGAATGCTGTGTCCTCACATCGTGGAAGAGGAAAGGGGCAAGGAGAGGAAACACGTGTGGTGCCTCTTATAGAAAGGCACTAATCCCTTTTGTGACAGTGGCGCCCACATGAGCTTATCACCTCCTAAACATCCTGCTTCTTAATGCTGTCACATTCAGGAGCACTTGGCAGCATATGAATCAGGGCAGCAAGGTAAATTCAGACTATGAGATCCTGTAATGAAAGCTGAGAATATATGCTAAGTTCCTTATCTTGATTCCAGAAGATGATACAAATGGTTGGGCATGGGCAGAATTTTATTTAAAAATAATTGACATATTAAAGCCATAACCCTGATCCGACAATATTTGGAGATGGGATATGGCAGGAAATTAGGTAAAAATCGGGTTGTCAGGACAGGACCTGCATGGAAAGAAGGAGAGGGAGATAAAGAGACAGAAACAGAGATAGAAACAGAGTGTCAGAAACAGAGACACACAGAGAGAGATGGAGAGAGACAGAAAGAGAGACAGAAAGAGAGGGACTCGCTTCTCTCCAAGGTCACGCACGGGGTAAAAATCATGTGAGTGCTAACACAGTGCCGAGGTTTGGTCCCATGCTGACAACAAATGAGACCACGGGTGGAGGAGCTACGGTGCAAGTAAAGGTATTTAAAAGACCTGAAGGCATGAAAGTAAAAGATATCAAGGTAAGGAATTACATCGCCTGTTAGCTAGGAGGGGGTTCTGAGTAGGATACCCTCAAGGGGCTCTTCGTCTAGGGGTTAAGGGGTTCAGAAGGGAGTTATAGCCACTGGGTATAGCAATAGAATCTCTACCCTACAGGAGACCACGTTTTTTTAGGGCCCAACCTGTGCAGTGCTCACCCATGTCTGCACAGAGTCCATGTCCCCTTGAGCCAATGGCCTGCTGGATCATGATTTGAGGGGGCCCCAGTCAGCCAGAGGACACCTGGTAGCTGTTTCTGTAAGATCTCTGGAGGCTTCTAACTCCGAAGACTCCATTTTTAGCTTCCTGACTCCATTTTGTGATTCTCGGCTCTGTTTTAGGCTTCCTGTTTCCATTTTGGTGTCACTATCCTTACTGCCTAATAGAGCCCTAACTCTTATTCACTAATTCCTGCTACTGGAGCACACAGTGACAAGACAGAGCCCTTCTGAGCAATGAAATCCAGCACCTTGATCTTGAGCTTCCAGTCTGCAGCACTATGTGAAACAAACATCTGTTCTATAAGCTGCTGAGTTAGTGATATTTGGTCACTCAGACAACTGGGCTCTCCTTTGCACAGAATGAAGAATGGTAAAAGGCAACCAAGATTTGGTAGGAAGAGCATGGAGGACATCTGTAACTGGAGAAACTGCTCCTTGTTTCACTTGCTGTGCAACCTTTCACCATTCACTCACCACCCCTGTGTCTCCAGTCCTTCTCGGCAGTAGTAGAAGTGACGCCCAGAGCAATAGGATATTGTGCAGATTCAATATGGCGGCCATGGAATGGATGGGTTTCTGTGGAGAGTAGGAGAGAGTCAAGGTGAGGGAAAGCAGGGTTGGAGATGTAGCTTAGTAGCACAAGCACCAGCCTGGCAAGTGCAAGGTCCTGAGTTTGATTTCTGGTACCAATCGATCAATTTTTAAGCAGTGTTTTAAAAGATGAGGGGAAGACAAGGCAGCCAGTGCTGGGGCGGGGGGTGCAACCATAGACCCAGGAGACAGCAGCAAGAGCAAGACCAATGCAAAAGCTACCCGGATGTAAGAAACAAGCTACCTGAGACGGAGCAGGACAGAGAGGCGCTCTGGTCAGAGTCCTTGTGGTTGCCTTGTGTGTGGGCTTGGGTCCAAAACTCAGAGACAATGTCATAGGTGCTTCCTGTGTCTCCCCTCTCCTTGCCAGGCCGGAAGAAGCAAGAGTGTGTTGTTTCCTTGTGGGAACGCATTCCAGAGACCAAAAGGAGGTGGATGGTGTGGGTCAGCCCCCCATGAGGCCTCAATATCTCCTTGTTCTTCTTCTATAGAGCCAAATGTAAGACTCAGGCTGGATGTTTCATGTAAGGAGAAAGTGCCTCAAAGACTATGGAATGCAAATGTGTATTCCATACATAGCCACTTCCTCCCTCCAGGAAGCTGGAGAAAGCTCAGCTCTCAAGCACAGACAGCTAAACAAAGACTCCAGCATCCTGTCGCTGTGACTTGCGTGAGATTCCAATTTGAATCACGCTGCCACAAATGTAAAATGACTTCATTTCCCTGTGCCAGATCCCCTGGGGATGGCAGCGCTGTTTATGCCACTCTGCAGTGAGGCGGAACTCAGCCTAAGTAAGGGGAAACGCTTCTATAGGCAGGAGGCTGCGGGAGCCAAGACATGAGTGGAGCCTATTCATCCGCCCTCCACAAAGCTCATCCTCTGGGAACAAGAGGGCCTCAGTTCCCAGGGGCCGGGCCTGGCAGTTCCCTGAGAGCTGGATTCCTGTCCGGGCAGACAAGCCAGTGCTCAAATATAAAAACCAAGTTCTGGGAACCCATAAAGGCCACCTTCCTCTTCCTGGGAGCTCTGCTCCCAGTATGACCCTATTCCTGGCTCCACCCCATGGCCACGTTTGTAAACCGCGTGGGTGGAAAGCAGAGCCATGCACATCAGGAGGCTAAATGTCACCAATGGCAATGGGCCCTGTGCAGTGGTGGACCAGGTGCATCCTATCATTGGGTGGGGTCCAAGGAGGTCGCTACAGGACAGAAAGGGACCTTAACTCACCCACTCGTGGAGTGGGTAGTACATTCGCTGACTCCAGTCCCAGAAAGAGAATATTCAGAATGCAGCAGGGAGAGAGGGATTGGAAACATTTGTCAGGCAGAATAAAACGAATCCATGCTCCAAAAGAACAGAGCATGGGGTTCACAAGAAAGAGACACATTACGATCTGGGGTTGGGGGTTTTTGTGGGGTCACGAGGTGTCCTCAAACTGGGGGATCTAGGATGCACGTTCCTACTCTCTGTTGGGCAACCCACTTGGTGGCTGGCTTGGAATGCAAATCATGTACTGTGCGTGAAATTTAGAGCTACACTTTCACAAGGGCAGAGGGCAGTGGAGGAAAAACCTGGGTTCCACTTATGCTGAGAAGCAGGGGCTAAATTTGCAGGCTTCATGGATCTCCAAGACCCTTAGGAATTTTATTTTGGGGTACTGGGAATTGAACCCAAAGTTTTTACACTGAGCTATATCCTCAGTTCTTTTAAAATGATTTTTATTTTGAGACAGAGTCTGAGTAAATTGATCAATTGTCCAGGCCAGGGTTGAACATGCATCCTCCTGCCTCAGCCTCCCAGAGTGCTGGGATTACAGATCTGCACTATTGAAACCTGGCTGGCCCTTAGGAATTCTTTTGGAGTGAGTCTCCTAGAAGGAGAAGGAGGAGGAAGAAGAGGAGGAGGAGCAGGAGCAGGAGAAGGAGGAGCAGGAGGTGAAATAGAAGAAGGAGAAGAAGGAAAAGAAGAAAAAGGAGGAGGGAAAAGAGAGGAGGAGGAAGAAGAAAGAGGAGGGGGAGGAGGAGAAGGGATGAAAAAAGCATTGTAACCTCGGAAAATTCTGCATCCTAAGCTAGTTTTACTTAAAAGTACCATTTTAAAATTATGATTCTCTTTGTCTCCTCTCCACACTCCTTTATTTTTTGATCCTACCTCTTACCCCATGTTTGCACTTTTACCAACTCAGGCATGCGTTGGTTCAATATTTATTGATCGCCTACAACATGATAAAAGGCACCAAAAGTATAGAAAGGAAAGAGCCCTCAAAAATTTTCAATCTACCTTTCATGGTGGGGATCTAGGGTCACATCTTGCTTCTCCTGTCTGCTATTTTATCTACAAAATGGCACTCACAGTTGACATCAGTCAGCAGCATTGTGAGAATGGAACATGGAACGTTTGAAGGCAAGGCACACACATCAGTGACATTCATTTCTTCACACTGGTCCAGCTCTGTGACATGGGCTGCGCAAAACTACAGTGAACATTCAAATGAAAACTCTATTACAGTAAAAAAGACATGGCCATGAATGTTCCTCAACCCTACACCCTTCAAACACACTCATCCCATCATCCTTGCTGCTTCCTGCAGCAGCTCTGGAGTCCTCTTTCCTGAGGGCCTTTAGCTACTGTGTCCTGGCTGCCTCAGTGTCCTGAATGGATTCAAAGCATCTTCCTTTAATGGTCATTGTGATTTTAGGGGACACCTGGAAGTCCCACAGTTTCAGATCTGGTGTAAGATGGACAAGGGCCTAGAGTCGTGGTTTTATGGGCTGCCTTTCTGTTAGACAGCCCCCGGCAACAGTACTCACCCTATTTTTGATCACACCTTTTAAAGACACTCGGGAAAGAGGACTTCAGAGCTGCTGCTAAAAGTGGTAAGAATGGGATAAGTGTTTTTACAGGGAGGCAGATGAATGACCATGTGTCTTTAATTGCAATAATTAATTTGGGGATTCACCATATACTTTGATCACCTGTGATATCCCCTGCCTCCCTTCCCGGTGTCTCTAAAGACAGAGTCTGAGCTGCCAGTCTGAGAGCCGGTCTGAAAGCATTACGTGGTTTGTACTCTTCAGTGCTAATTAATCAAAGCTGGCCTATTTGGAAGATAGGTTGGTACAGTGACTGTTCCTAGTCAGAAACAAAGACATTGCACCCATGGAAGGCTCCCTATACAAAGGAAGAATTGTTCTTCTACCCATAAGTAAGCAATGTGACTGCCTCACCCCAAGAATCCTGTGCATGTGAAATACACGCAGGTTCATTTCTTACACAAAAGCCTTCCTGGAAAATCACAGAAGAAGCATGGTGGTGTATGTCCATTAACTCTGGGGAGGCTGAGATAGGAGGACCCCAATTTCAAGCCAAGTCTGGCAAACTTAGTGACTTAATAAATTTTAAAAATAAATAAAAATAAAATTTAAAAAGACTGAGAACACAGCTCAGTGCGAAGGCCCTAGGCTTACTTCCCAGTATGAAAGGAAGGAAGGAAAGAAAAAAAAGAATGAAGGAAAGAAAAAAGGAAGAAATGAAGGAAGAAGGAAAAAGAAAACAGAAAAAGCACAAGAAAAACTCAGCAGGTGAATTTGGAGGGGTCACAGACACCCTACACGTCACAGAGAAATTACATTTCTCCATGCAGAGGTAAGATTAGAGGAGGCTTTAGAAGTAGCCAGAAAGTCATACTTAATCAGACCTACAGCAGAAGTCGAGGCCCTCCTGTGCCTAAATTCTCACAATCAGCTTGTACTCACCATAATGAGATTTGGGGTTGATGAATGGCAACTGCAGCTTATTATGCAGTTATTCAAACATGTTTCTTTCATCTCAGAGCAGGGAAAAAGAGTGTGCTTGCAATTAGCTGTGCTCCTCCTCAGGCTGTACCCACGTGGCAGTGGACCGTACACCTCTGTCTCTGTAGTTGCTGCTGCAGACCAGGGTCAGGGTGCACAAAGAGGGTACAGGCTGGAACCAGGACTTCCGGGGCCCTGATCTGCTATTCACTTACCCAGGGACCTGCTCCCATGGGCCTCAGTCGTAGGGCAGTTTGGGGACTGGAGATAATGACCTCATTACACAGCTCAGGACACCAAGGAGCCGAGAGATGAAGTAACTTTCTGAAGGCCGCATGTGGCATGCACTTCCTTCTCCTTCTGCTGCCCATCCCCCTGGTCCCCATGTTAGCCATCAGGACCTAGGCTTGACAACTGAAGGAGGAGCAGAGGGGATCATGATGTGTCTCCCCAACTTGTCCAGCACCAAAATGAGATGAGTATGAGAGCTTTCAGTAAGCGCCATGGCTATTTCTCAAGAAAGATGAGAAAATGTATGAACTGTTGATTAAGCGTTACCAAGAACAGAAAGAACCTGAGTATAGACCTACAAAGGAAAGAGTAATAAAGCGAAAGTTTTCAGTTTTTCCAGGTATGAACAATGTACTGCATATTATTTATTTATCTAAGCATGGATTAAGCATTGGGGTGGGGGAGGCAAAACCTAATTAAAGAGAAATAAAGTCACAGCGCTTTGCTCTCAGGTCCGTGTTATGGTTTATAGCTAGACATCCCTCTACAGCCTCATGGGATCTAGGTGGGGCCTTAGGGAGGTGATTGGGCTGTAGGAAAATTATAGTTCACCTTCTGCTGGGAGGTGAGGCCTGCCGGGAAGAGAAGCCTCGCTCTAAACCAGATCCGGAAGACCTTCTCCGTTTCCTCCCCAGCTCCTCCTGCTTCCTGTCTGCCATGCTGTGAGCAGCCCTCCTTCACCACAGCCCTGAGACCCGGCCAACCCTGGACTGAAACGCAAGCCACAGTAACCCTCTGCCCCTTTGGATGGCAGACAGGAGGAATTCTGTCCTAGTGATGAAAAAAGTGGCCTACGACAGTATTTATCAAGACAGCTATTGGATCTACACAGTGTTAACTGAGGGAAAGAAAAGATCGAGAAGGATGACTGCCTTGAGCATACCTGCGAAAGGCTCTAACACACATAACACAAGTATTACCTTCAAAAGCTAAAGAAATGGAAGCTCACTCCATTTAAGGGACTGTTTCAAGTGTAAATAGCTCCCTACACTGAGACCCCTGTCTCTTGGTGCCTGGCCTTACATGTGACAAACAGCACTTGCAAAGATCTTCTTTTTTATTTTTTAATTTTTTTATTATTTTACAGGGAGTAAAACAACAGTAAAATGAAACAGTGATAGGACAGTAGGCAATCCACGACCACTATATTGCATATTGTTATCCTCTAAATAGTTGCCTAGACTACTGGCCGTAGGCCTGAAAAGTCAACGCAAATGTCAGGTTGCTTCCCTACTTCAGTTATTATCATCTCAGCTGTGTTGTGTCTGGTTGCTTGGGGTTGGTGGGGGGCACGTAGTAGGAGGCTGAGGAGGCTTCCTTGCTGTTTCTCCCAGTCAGCAGGGCCTCTGCTGGTACGCAGGGAGGCTGCACGACTCCCCTGCTACTTCTCCCCAGCAGCCGGTTAGGTCCTCCACCTAATCACAGTGGGTGGGGGCTACACTGCTTCTTCATTGCTTCTCCCTGTCCAGCAGGGCCACTGCCCTCAGTTTTCTTATTTTTGCTGGATTCCTGAATTGTTTGTCTCAATGTGCTTCAAGTCTCAGTTCAGATCCTTCCTGTGTCCATGGGACCCACCCCCTTCTCCTCTTCCTCATGTGGCTATACTCCAGGGTCTGGACACCAAAACTTGGAGAGGTTCTTTCTCTGTTGTTTAGCACTCTGTTATTTTCCCAGAAAGCACTTGCAAAGGTCTTAATGAATGAATAACTTTCAAATTACAAAATCCACCTTCATAAACATGCTGAAATTGTTCTTGTCTTTATACCTAGGCAGAAGAAGCATCTGTCTGCCAGTTCCACAGAAATGAAAGGTTAAGATTTCCTGGGAGAGCTTCTTTTCACTGAAACTGTACCATTAGCAATACCTAAAAAATACTCTCTTTTCAGTGGCCATAGAAGAGAGGAAAAAGTTGCCATGACACGTGTTCTAAATGTTGTAGTAAGTTGAATAACCCATAAACCACCATAATTCGCATAAACATACATAAACAATTTCTAGGTACTAAGTCCTGGACAAACCACCGGGAACACCATGATAAATGAAATGCTGTTGGTTCCACTAGGGAATTCACAATCCAGAATTGGAAACAGGTGAGCGAATAGACAGTTATAGTCACCAGAGGTGTGGCACTGCTGCACTAGGGTCAGACCCCTTGCGGGGTTGAGTGAAAAATTAGAGCAAGAGATCCTAACACTGTGTGATAGGACAAAAATCGATGCATAGTCTTGAAATCATACTCAAAGTATAGAACTTTGCTTTTTTAAAACTGAAAGTTGCTTAGATATCAATTTTGACTGCATCTTAACAAGTAAAAATCAGAAAGGGGTTGGGGATCGAGTGAAGTTCAATGTCCGTGTTAGGACTCCTGGAGTTAGCACTGACATTAGTTCTCAGATCACATTCAGAAAGATTAAATAAGTAATGTCCTCATTCTGCCTTACATAGAAAGTCTTCCAGTCCTCACAAACTCCATGTGAATTACGTGTTAGTTTCCTTGTACAGCACAGAGGAAACACAGTCAGCGGCCCAGTGATATAAGCGAGATTTGGACCCAGCCTTCCCTTCGCCAAGCTTTGGAGGCAGGTGACCAAGTCCACCAGGTGTGGGGTGGAAGCTGACAGGCATGGAAGAATCCCAGCTCATCCCTGGTTCACAGATGAATGTCCCTTGTGGACACACTGCAGTGAGCTCAGAGACACCATCTGCTAGAAGCAGTGAGGTCATCCGCCATTACTCTCCGAACTGACCAGACACTGGGATGTGATTTGGTACACTTTTCAGGCCACAGGACATGAAGGAGGTGACAATTCCCAAGTCATGCTTTGGAGAATAATGGAAATGATTACTTGGCTCTGGTCACTGAGAGCCATTAACTGCCCTTGGTCAATGATGATTTCATTACTGTCCTGTCTAAGGGACAGGGATATATGAGCAGACTCCCCCTGACTTCCCCACTCCTGGGCCCTTGGGATTATCTTGATTGGGTTGAGGTGGTGAGTGGAGATATACATCTCTTCTGGGGTGATTTGTTTTGTATATCTTTCAAGATTCGTGGAACAGATTGTTAGAACAGATTTTTTTATTTTCCTTTTTGTTATGTTTTAATACTATAGTGCATGCAATGGCATAGAAAGAACTGTTAGAAATCTGCTATATTCTGTCTTATTTTAAGCTGCCTCCCATCTACACATAGCTACATATGGTGCTTGAGACAGCGACATAAGTAAGGAGGAAGCACAAAACCTCCAGGAAGGAGATTTCCTCCTCCAATGTGGCCAAATATCTTCACCAGGGCTCTCTTGTTATTCAGAGACATGGATGAGTATGTTGTAATCCTTGCGCTCAGAGTTTACAGTAAAAATTAAAGTTCCTCTTCACAGAAGATGAGACTGTTTAGTAAACCTTGCTCGCCAGTGATAGCCAAGGCCTGCTTTACATTTTGGTTTTACATTAGGAGAATCAGAAGGGATGTGGTATGTGGCTGTTGATTCAGTTTTAAACTCTGGGTCTTGGGCCTCTCAGTCAATCCCATTGCAGGTAATTTTAATGAATAATTTTCTCTGCACACTGACTAGTGCCAGGTAAGGCTCACAGATGCATCTCTGAACTATAGAAGCTGACAGGATATTGATAAGCATAAGTCCAGAAGGACTGAAGCCTGAACATGTGTAGGCACATTAGTTTAGTTTAGTTTAGTTTAGTTTAGTTTAGTTTAGTTTAGTTTAGTTTAGTTTTGTATTGTCTGCTGTGCTATGAAAGGATGCTTGAGACTAGATAATTTATAAAGAACAGAAATTTATTTCCTCATCATTTGGGAAGCTGGGAGGCCCAAGATCAAAGCCCCAGCACCTGGTCAGGGCCTCCTTGCTATGTTATCCCACAGGGGAAGTTGGAAGGGCAGCAGAGAATGAGAGAAGTGGGGGCTGACCTTGTCTTTTGGTGAGGAGTCCACTCTCACCGTAATAAGCTCTTCTCTGAGGTAATCTACTCATGAAGCCTTTGTGACCTAATCATCTTCGAAATCATCATATGAAAGTAGCTGGATTATCCCACAGTTGGAAGAGATGGATAAAAGAGTGTGCCCTAAATTTTGCAGCGACCATCAGCCTCCATTCTAAAGAAATTTTAATAACTTTCATAACATTTTAATATTGTAAAAATGTTTAATAACATTTAGTAACATTGTAAATCAAGAAAATGGAGCTAAAGCCATCTGTTGCACTCCAGTGTTTCAGCTTTTTCCTCACCTTATAAGGATTCCACAGGAATTTGAGCTACCTCATCCAGTGCTCCAGGCCAGCACTGATCCAAACACACCATACTACCAGCTGTACTAACTGCTACAACCTTGGTTCAGAGGATTAAGGAAGTAAAGACTAAAAAAAATGTAAATTAAAATTTATGCTAAAAGGTAAAATGAAATAAAAGGAAGGAGCCAAACTCTAGAATTTTCTTGGGGGAAAAAGATATATTCCATGGAATAAGAGCAAATTTTAGGTGATTATTGCATTACATTTTCAAGACAATTGAAGATAATACAAATTTTAAGATCAGGTCAGATAGGCAAGATGGCAAAATGATGAATGATATGTGTTATCTGTGATAGAAAATAAGGAGAAAATAAAACTGCAATGCTTTTTTTAAAAAGGTCAGCATTCAGAGCTTCAAAAATAGCACTGATGATGGCAGTATAGAAGTCTCAGTCAGGGACATAGATGATAAAGTAAGAAAATATTCCATAAATTGAAATGAGAAGAATTAGAGAATTTTAAAATGAGTATCTATCTGCACTAGACAATAAAACCATCACTTAGGGGCAATTGTTATTAATAATACAGTGAATAGTATATATTAAACAAAAAGTGGAAACATGTAAATGAAAATTTCGTAAAAATAAAGGCCTGAATCTCCAGTTCTGAAAGACTCAGTGCATTCTGAAAGGAACATATGAAACCATGTCGAGTATTTCACCATGTTTGGATAAGTACAATGACTAGGATTCAGGCAAAAAAAACAGTTGTCCTATGAAATCACATAATTAGAAATAAGTACAGCAACATTGAATGATAGAAAACAATAAGTTTATTTTCTGTGCACTTTCAGATAAAATGGGTTGGGGGCCCTAGAATCCTGCATAGAAACATATTTTTAAATATATGAGAAAAAAGGAAAAAAATCTTCACATGTATTCTTTTATGAAAAATCTCTAGGACAATGTAACCCACCCAATGGAGAAATGATATTGTTCATGATAATCAATGTGGCAAATCACATGTAGGTAAAACAGAGCGTAAAAAGATCTTTAGGGGAGATTCAATCTATTAAAAAGAAATTATGTCTAAAATATCTGAAGCACTTGGTACACATTTGCTAAAATATCTTCTTTAGGTTCTATCAGTTTCTTCTCACTAGAAATACAAGTACTCTGATCAGTGCTAAGAATTTAATTTTTTGCTAACATACCAAAATGAAAAACTGCTCTGTTTTTGGTATATTCTTACTATCATTGATGTGAAGTGTGGGAAACATCCCCCTTCCGCTTTTCTAAGGCTTTTTCTTGAGTCTGTGCCTCTGGGTAGGACTAGAGCACACTATCATGATAGTCTAGATAGAGGAATGGGAAAGAGAGGCTGGCTTTCCTATTTGGGGTTTCTCACTGCAGACAGAAAGGGATGTCTGGTCTACCTGGTACCCAGACCTGGTACACAGGGACAATCCTTGCATCCCCCACTGGGCTCCTCCTTAGGTTTCCTGAGCTGCACCACTCCCAATAATGGCTGCAGCAATATTCTTCAACCAATTGCTGTACTGTGGTGTGCAGGTAGGTGTGTTCATTTGTTTCCTGTTGCTACAATGGAAACCCTAAAACTAGATGATTTGTACAGTAGATTATTTATCTCGTACTTAAGGATGAAGCCTGAGAAGTCTGAAAGCACAGTGCCACCATCTTCCTGGCTTCAGGTGAAGGCTCTTGGTGGAAGGGTAAGTGAGCACATGCAGACAGCAACTATCTCCCATGGTAACTATTCAAGTCCCGGAAGATACTTATATTCATCTCTCTCAACAAACTAATCATTCTTGAAACACAAAACCCTGTAACACTTCCACAGTGAATTTTCAATATGAGATTCAGGGAAACAACCTATACTCAGACCACTGTGGCGGGTCATTCTCAAATCAAGTGTAACATACAAGACCATGGTTTTAAACTCTGCGAACTATTATGTCTAGCTCTAGATCTAAGGTCTTAGCTCCAAGATCCAAGATGTTCTTTAAAATTCTCATGTGTACAGAGGTGTGGCTTGTAGAAACTGACTTTATCATGGGGTTCTATATTCATCAGTACATTAATCCATTGATGAGTTCAGAGGTGGAAGTGTTGTTAGGCAGTGGTGTCTGCTTGGCAGTGGCTCAGTGGAGGTGTGATCTGGAGGGGCGCACTCTTGTCCTCAAACTTCTGCTTTCTTCCTCTCATTCCTGAATGCTATGAGCTGGGCAACTTTCCTCTGCCATACCCACCAGCCATGATATTTTTGCTTTGGAGCCTGCTAACCATGGACTAAACTTTCTAAAACCATGAGCCAAGATGAACTTCTTCTACTTGAAGTGCTGGGTATTTTGTTCCACTCACAGATGAGCTAACTAATACAGCTGATGAGACTTGCGAAGAAGGAGAGGAAAAGTGACTGCTCTTTGTGAACTCTTACTGGAGGTTTACTGTTTGTCTGCAGCCAAGTCTTTTTTTTATTATTTTAAAGAGAAAAAAAAAACAAAAAACAAAATTTCAAAACAAGATAATCAGAAGGTAACAATGGTTATTACATTACCTCAAATTAGTTACTCAGAGAACAAGATATCAGCATTTAAGCATCTAGACAATATTAGCAGAAACCTTTCTTTTCAACAAACTAAGAGAAATTAGTAGTATATATATAGAATTTCTTTCAACTTCTCACACTAAGGAGACAACACAGTGTTTATACATATGAGTCTGATTTATTTCACTTATGAGTATGATCCCCAGGTTCATCCATTTACATACAAAAGCCTTGAGAACATCCTTCTTTATAGTTGAGTAGTACTCCATTGTGTGATAATACATCTTTTGTTATCCTTTCCTCGGTGGATGGGCATTGGGGTTGTTTCCAAGATTTAGCTATTAGAGCTTGTGCTGCTATAAACGTGGGTGCACCCACATTGCTGTGGTATGATGTTTTTAATGATTCTGCAAAGATACCCAGCAGAGAAATAGTTGGGTCAAATAGGACCTGCAATCCTAGTGTTTTAAGGAATCCCACACTGACTTCCACAGCAGTTACACCAGTCTGCACACCCACCAACAGCGGAAAAAGCTTCATTTTTCTCCACAGCCACTCTAGCACTTGTTTTTGGTTCATTTCTTGATAATAACCATTATTTCTGGGGTGAGGCAGAATCTCAGTGTTGTTTTAATTTGTGTCTCTCAAATGACCAATGACGTTGAACATTTTCTCACACATTTATTTGCTACTTGTATTTATTCATCTGAGAAGTGCTTATTCATCTTAGATGCTCATTTTTGGATCGGCCCTTTAAATTTGGGGCATCTGATTTTGAAAGGTCCTTTTTACATGTTCTGACTAGCAATCCTTTGTCTGAGGAACGTGCAGCAAAGCCTTTATGTTCAATATTCTGCACAAAACTACATTTTAGATATATAAAAACAAAAGAAGAACATCACTCATATATAAGAAAATGCTGCAGAAATGCCAGGCAGCAGGAAGGCAGGAAGTGGCCTCCCTACATTGTTTGCTTGACCTACTTGAGTATTTCTAGGAGAGCTGAATCAGAGACATCTAGGGTGACATCTGGCACTCAGTGAAAGCTGTTTTTAGTCCAGAACAACTGTTTCAATTTTGTGACAATCCACAAAGAAGACACTGCATCTGGCATTGACCACAGATTATTAAGTCTCATTGTCAGAGCCAGAGCCATGCCAATACTGAAACTATGAAAAGCACCCTTGAATTGGTTTTACTTCGTCGTGTAGCGATACACAAAAACATTACATGGAGAGAACATGAGCTCCTGATACTCTACAGCAGGTAGACGAGTTACTGTCACCTAACAATTTCCCACTTCTTTGAAGGCCTGGTACGCTACACTTGAAGGACTTGGAAAGCCCAGATCATGAGGAATAATGAGGTTTTTCTTAATGGAGAGGAAACTGAAGCCCGGGCAGGAAGAAACTTACCCATGGCTGGAACACTGAAGCTGGAACTGTCTGCTAGAGCAGGTTTCTGGTACCTAACTTTTTGATATGCAGTAAGTAAATTTTATTCCGCATGTGTTACTGTAATGCAAGCATATCACTCAGATCTACAGTTGTTGGGACAAAATACTCAACATCCCACAACTTTGGTACATGGCTTTCAGAGGGTTCAGTCCATGGTCAGCTGGCTCCAAGGCAGAAAAAGCAAGATGAAAGGGTGGGGCAAAGGAATGCCGCTCACCTCATGGTGGCCAGGAAGCAGAGCCAGAGGGAGGAGTTAAAGAGGGAGACACAACCTTCCAGGTCACAGCCCTCTGACCCCTCTGCCAGCCAGGGCCTACATCCTTAGAGCGTATTCAGCTACGAAGTCATCAGTGAGTGAGCCCACTCACAAGTACAGCACCTTATGATCCAATCGCCTTCCGCATGTCCTTCCTCCAAACACAGGAGACATGTGGAAGACATTTTAGCCTTAACCGCAGCAGTAGTTCCTCAAGGGCCAGGCGAGGGTACTGTCTATTAGCATTCATGCTCTCAGTCCCTGCACGGAGTAGGTAACCAAGCATTGTGCTAACTGAACTGGGTTATCTAGCCCACAGTTGGTCATGGCCGCAGTGGTTTCCTGCTGCCCTCAGTGGGGTATGCACCCCTGGTCTGAGCACATCTCTCCCACTCTGACAGCACTGCAGACCACAAAGCAACCAGGCAGCAGGGGGTGACGCCATGGCCAGCACAGATACATGAAAAGACTCCAGATCTGTTTGCTTTTGTCTGGCAAAACTTGACAACAGCTTCAATCTATTTATCTTGAAAACACTCAGAGATAATACCAACAGTTCACAGGAGGAGAATTAGTCATAGGCAAACAAGTTTTCCCAAGACTGCCCCAAGAAAAACATTCCCCTTCAAAGTTCTCAGATTTCAGCGTCGCCTAATTTATGGAACACTAACATGAAACTCTGAGGTTCTGATTTTGTCAGAAAGTCTGCCATGAGAAATTGCTAGACTGGCAGGGCCCTTCTAGCCCTCATCAGAGCCTTGAGAAATACTCTGCATTGTCTTTTATGTATGAAAGTTTCAAATATCCTGTTCCTGCTCTATTGCATCTGCTATTATATGCAAAACATTGAATAACTAAATTTGCATCACTTTTTTGCAACCTTCCTCACTATACAATATAAATATACATATTCAATATGTCTATTTACTATATATACGCAAATTGGAGTTATAATCTAAGTGGAAGTCATCTTGCACCATTGTAGACCTGTTCTTTGAGCACCTGTTATGTGCAGGTGCTGGAGATATTGTGACACATCTGCTGTCACGGTGCAGATGTGACTCAAGAATTATGAGCTTTGACAGAGCTAAGTCAGTGCATCACAGCACTGTGAGGAGAGAAGTACAACTCAGCCACTGTCCAGTGCTGTCTTAAAAAATGTAGAATCTGAACTGTATTCAGAGGAATAAAGAAAAAATTGGTTGAGGAAATAGAGAATGGAGGGTGCCTCAATCTTACTCTTTCAACATGGATCATGTAAGACAGCATAGCCAGGGCAATTTAGATCTGGGCACCCAGTATTAGAGCCATGAGGAGACTAACTCTCAAGAGTTAACTTACCCAATGAGGGTGGCAGATTGGTGACAAGGCACAGGTGAATGCCGAGCATGCTGTCCTGAAGTCGTGCGTGGAGAGGATGGCAGCGAAGTGCGTTCCTCCATTTGGAGAAGGAGCTGGAAGCCTGCGGGTACAGAAACAGGAGCACCCTGCCCCATGCCCTCACTGCTATCTCGCCTTATGGTGAGCCCCAGGGGCTGTCACTGGGACACCCAACAGTCACAGTAGGCTTTGAACCCAGGCCTACATGGCCCCAAAGCCAGAGTGTCCCACTAAACCAGCTTCATCCGTGAGTAAACAGAGTCCAAAAGCCTCATTAGCCATGACACAAGGAGACTTTGAAACTTCCTTCCCCCCACCAACTCTCCAGCCCACCAGCATCTCCATTTTTCCAAAGCCTTTTGGTTGCATGAAGCAATCTGTTAATTATAACTAACAGCAGCTCACCATGGGTGCACTGAGCAGCTAACTTTCAAAGATCTGGATTCTTAGAAGTTGAATCCTCTTCCTTTAACGTTTATGCCTAATTTTCCTATGATCATTGGGTAATGTCAGTTGTCCAGAAGCAAGAGCTGGCCATCTGAGTCCAGAAAACTTTAGCAGACTTCTCTCTGAGGTCTGATTTTGTCTATTAAAGAATAAGGAGCCAAGGAAGTCTTCTGAGGGGCTGGGCACCTAAACAGACCTGTCCTCCAGAGATAGCAATGTAGAAGGAGGGTCTGTAGGTTGACCCTGTTGCCATGAAGCCCACTGGGACAGACACTAAATGAAGGAGAAGAGAGGACAGAGAACGGGGAAGGACCATTGTGGAGAGATGATTCCTTCAAAAGGTGTAAGACACAAGAGGACAGAACCTTTGTGCTCTGACTCACTGCCCTATTGTTAGTCCAGGATAATGTTTGGTAAACAGCACTCCATACATACTACGAATTTCAGAGCTGTTGTAGAACTTGGAAATTTTTAGAAAGAATGAGATAGCTGTCAACACACCTGGGAAGCATTTGGAAAGAGCAATTTTCATTGATCATGGATCTAGGAACTGAAGAACAGAGAGATGTTCAAACAGCAAGACCCACACCCAGTGGGACCAGCCTGTGATTCACACCTGGGGAACGAGGCGGAATTCGGGAAACAGAACAGAAAGGATGACAAGGAGCAGAAGTTGAGGGATGATCAGAGGCTCAGGAGAAGAAGGTGCAGACCTGCATGTGAACTGTACAGGAGCCTTCTGTCACCAGGTAGGAAATATCACAGCACCGCACCTCCGATGGCTTCCTCCTGCCTGGTGCTGCTCAGATTATCACAAATGTCCCCATCTTCACTGTCTCTGCTTCACAACCTCCGGGGCACTCTGTACTCAAGACATGCCCACTGTGCATGTCACCAACAGCCTTTCTCTGTGATAATGAGAGTAATGTCCTAGCCAGAACTGCTCCAGCCTGCCCCACAGCCAGAAAAGTCCTATTTCTTGACTTACCAACAAGGAAGACCCCATTTATGACTCCAGGTTTGCCATCCAACACCATTTGCCACCACTAATCCTACAAATCATGCTTCCTTCATGCCCTGGTGTGATCCTAATTGTCCCCCACCACGTCCTCAACCAGGAGCACCATTCTCCATTGCTTCCGTGACCACCTTTTCTGCAAAGCAGTCTCAGTCTCTACTGAGCCTCAGTCTCTACTTTGACTTCTCAAATTAAGGTTAATTAATTGTCAACATGGCTAGTTCAAGGGGCTGGTCCAGACCCATGGACTTTGGATCCATGTTCTGTTCTCCAGTCCCCTCTTCTCTGACCCTGTTCCCCTGCTCTGTTTCCCAACCGCCATGAAGTAAGCATCTTCCCTCTACCACAGGCTTCCGCCATGATGCCCCTGCCTTGGAGCCAGCAAGACACGAATTGAATCCCCTGAAACTGTGAGCCTGATGAATTTTTCCCCCTTTAACTTGTGTCAGGTATGTATCCCGGGGATGAGAATGCTGATTAATGTACAAGGAAATCATTTGAAACTCTTATGATAACGGTTATTTTCTGCTTTGCATTATGGTCATCTATGCACATTTTTATTGCTAATTTCTAGTACATGTTTACAGTGCACAATGTTTTCATTCCCTGTGAGGAGTTGGCACATGTGCCTACAACACCTTAATTCCATTTTTCATCCCCCTCTGCTACCCCTCCATTTCTTGAATCTCTTTGTATTGGAGAAATATCTTTCTCCCTACTTCCTAATACATTCTGACACCTCTGGGAGTAGGATTTATTTTATTTTTAACTCTCCAAGGCCTTTTCCTTTATTGGACTAACTTGTAATGCAGTGAAAGAAAATAAATAATGGAATGAGTATTTCATTTTAATGAGATCCAACAAAAACAGGTCCAACAAAGAGATCACCCTAGAGTCACCAGAAGCAGGTGATCACAGACTAAAGGCAGACTCTATCTTCTGGGGGCCTTCAGGCTGGCTTCTCATTGGGCAATCACAGTTCACAGACTGGAGGGGCCAGCACCCTCCTCCAGGTGCCCGCTAAGCTCGGTGCTGCCCTCCTCTGTTCTGTGGGCAGCCGGAGTTGAGCAGCCTCTGTCCCACTGCTGTGAAGTGGGTACATCTTCCAGGCACATTCTCAGTCTATGTTTATGGGTTTTCTGTTGTTGACATTGTTATTTTGGCAATGCTGGGGTTAAGCTTAGGGCTTTCACTGAGCTATAACCCAATTCTTGTTATGTTTTTATTTTGACGTAGGGTCTCACTAGGTCACTAAGTTACCAATTCTGAGCTCAAATTCATAATCCTCCTGCCTCAGCATCCTGGACCTCTGGGATTACAGGTGTCCACTGGGAGGCTTGGCCACCTTCTTACTCTTCATCCTGGCCAAGCCCCAGTCCCTCAGCTGTCATTTCTGGTCCTGTACCTGGTATTGCTCCAACTTAGACACCATCTTCCCTATGGGAGGAAGTGCTAAATTAACTCAGCTACACAGTCAGAATCAGGAGCTTTGGCGTTGCATTTATTGAGGAATTTTCACATTTCATTCTTGTGAGAGGATCCCCTTTGGTCTGTTTGTTTTGAAAGCCAATGTTGCCAGGGCGGGGAAACCAGAAGCAAGAGCATCTCCTGAGATCCGCACCATGCTGGAACTTAGGGGGCCGAGCCAACCAGTAAGCAGCCTGCCACCCTGGAAAGTGACTGTGGTCTGGGGAGCTGCGGCCACCCCAGGGCGGGGAAACCAGAAGCAAGAGCGTCTCCTGAGATCCGCGCCATGCTGGAACTTAGGGGGCTGAGCCAACCAGTAAGCAGCCTGCCGCCCTGATCCCTGGCAAAATCTCTATCTCTGAGTGCGCAGGCAAGGCACCGCCGGCCGCCCACCGCGCCCTCGTCCTGGTCCTCGTCCAGCACTGCTCCGCGCGGTCCGCGCGCCTGAGGGAGGCCGCGATGGCAGAGGAGACCGCCAAAGCGCAGGTTGCCCGGCCGGGCGGCCACACGATCTTAGGAAAGATCATCCGCAAGGAAATCCCTGCCAAGATCATCTTCGAGGACGACCGGTGCCTTGCTTTCCATGACATTTCCTCCCAGGCACCAAAAATTTTCTGGTGAATCCGAAGAAACATATTGCCCAGATCCCTGTAGCAGAAGATGACGTTGAAAATCTTCTTGGACATTTAATGATTGTTGGCAAGATATGTGTTGCTGACCTAGGCCTGAGCAGAGGTTATTGAATGGTGGTCAATGAAGGTACAGATGGGGGACAGTCCGTCTATCACGTCCACCTCCACGTTCTCTGCTGTGATCCCCTGAAGGAGGAATTCAGACCATTCCTGTGATATTTCAACCTTTCATGTTCCAGTCTCCACCTTTCCAGCTTTATCTTTTCTGACTCATCATTTATAATTTAGTTTCCAGGCACTCCAAGCTTCCAGCAACTCTGAATTTGTCAGGCTTTAAAGCCTGACAAACTGTATATTTACAGGCTGCAGACTGACCTCCTCTGCTGTTCCGGGCTGATCCACGTGCATCCCAGGGGTCATCTGAGAGCCTGCTTCAACTTCTTTACTCCCAAGATTCAGCTGTGTATTCTTATCCATCCTCACAGCATCTTTTGCTTGTACTGGTTACAATAAGTAGCACACACTTCGTGTTTAATGATCCATGTATTTATCTTGTCTTTCCTCGAAGCTCCTTAGGTAGATATTGCATTTCACTCACAGTTACAAGTTCAGTACATCAAGCAGTGCTTCAAACAATGCTTTTCTAAAGAAATGAATAAATACAGGAATGCAGCTCGGGTTGGTCACACAGCCTCATGCTCTCCAAGCATGGATCACTCCTCAACTCGGGGGTCAACAGGTCAAACCACATCCTAATTTTAGGATCCTAAAAGCTGTGAGAACCACACAGGTTCCTGTCGCCCAGTGACTCATGTCTCACCAAGTTTCACTCTGAATTTTCAGAGTCAAAACAGAAAACGTGCTTCCTGCATACTTTTAACCTCATATTTGCATCATTTCACCCCAACGTTACCTCTCTTCTTGATTCAACACCCTATTTCCCAACCGTGCTGTTTACAGTGGCATTTCATGGAAGGACAGAGATCACAAATCAATCTCCCCACTTCCTGGAAGCCTCTGACATGGAAACAATGCGAACCACTAACTTTGTTATCTACCGCACACGATCTCCTGAATCTATTTGCAAATAGTATTGGACTCCAATTCCCAGGCACCCTCTCTAACCGTAACAGGGCTTAAAGGATTTACTCTGAAAAGAAGACCCACATGAACAGCCAAAGTTGACTTTCCAGTGTTTGTTTTCTGTTCTTATTTAAAGCCATTTGCAGTTATAGATGTTCTGCTAAACAATTCCAGCATAATAAGGGCCGTCTGTCTGTTCATTCAACAAATGTCTACCAAGTGTCAAATACGTAACGAGTGTTGTTACAGTAATTTCAAAGATGAATGAGATGCAGGCCCTGGCTATACCAAGTCTACTATAAGAAAGAAACTTAAGAAAAAAGAAAAAAATGCATGAAAGCAAAATGAGCAAATTCTCCTAGATGACTCAATAGATTATTATATTTTTGTAACCTGGTGGTCTGTTTACTTGCATGGAATTGTGGCACTATGGTCCTGATCCTAGAGTATTCTGACTAAAGAGAAATTTTGCACATGAATGACTCAATTTCAGTTCTTTCAATTATTTTATTTTTAACTCATTAAGAACTTCATATTGCTTTTATTAAAGGAAAGACAACAAGAGGACTTATTATCCCACATAAAGACTCAGGCTGGCCTGAACTCACTATATAGCCCACACTGGCCTTCTATTCACGGAGATCCTCCTGGCTCAGCCTCCTGAGTTCTGGGATTACAGGTGTTTGTCACCATGCTCTGCACTGCGGTTATATAGTTCATTCACTGTTTCTCTCTCCTGGTTCTTTTGCTTTGGACCAGTTGCTTTTAGTATTGAACAGTATAAAGAGTTCTTGTACTTTCTTTTCATACAGCACTCAAAGAGAAACTAGGGATAATGACCTATCTCTATAATCTAAGCATTCTAGTAGGCTGAGGCAGGATGATTGCAAGTTGGATCCCAGCGTGGGTAACTCAGCAACTTAGCCAGACTCTGTCTCAAAATAAAACATAAAAAATGAAAAAAGGACTTGGAACATAGTCCAGTCCCAAGTTGAAGCTCTGGATTCAATCTCCAGTGCTACAGATAACTAATTACTGACAACATAAATAAATCATAGAAAAAAGAAAAGGAAAGAAATTCTAGAAAAAGTTCCACTTCCAAATTCAGCCCTAATTTTCTCTGCAAGCTGAACTGAGAATGGGGAGAATTTAGAAGGAAATGGTCACTTGGCTCACTTCCCCTGTCTTCCCCCTGCGGTGGGTGCCATCACCCCCAGCAGTGCAGAGAAGCTGGCCAGCGAAGCATGGAAGGAAACGTGTACCTGCTTCCCCAGCTGCTCTGTCCCAATGCGTATGACAGAGTAGGTGGTGCAGCTTCCGGATTGTGTCACAGAAGAATATTTTTGATGGTTCATTTGAAAGCTGAACCTGGGTGTGGTGGCGCACACCTGTAACCCCAGCACTCAGGAGGCTGAGGCAGGGGATCACCAAGTTCACGGCCAGCCTGGGCTACAAAGTGAGTTCAAGGTGATTCTGAGCTACACAGTAAGGCCCCCATCTCCAAAAACAAAATGAAAGGAAACAAAAGCTGAAAATGTATGGATAGTCTTTTAAATCATGAATTAAACAGGAAAACTGAGCTAATGGATTCCATTCTATTATTGTATATTCCAAGAAGGGTACACCACGGAACTGCAGGCATTAAACTGCCTATCGATCACATTTCCACCTGTAAGTTTCACAAACACACCTCAGCCTTACTCACTCACTCTGTGTCATGCCCTTACCAGGCCACATCTTCCTCTGGGGAGGGAACCATTATTTGGCCAACAGCCAAGCCAGAAATCTACAAATCAGTCTCACTTCTGTCTCTAGCATCTTGCACATGGATCCATTTCCCATACACTGGTCCATCTGTGTGAAAACTGAGAATTAGAGTGTCACATGTGAGTCGGAATCCAAATAAGAACCAAAAGTCTACCGCCTGTATCTCAGAATGGGATGCCTTTCTTTCTTATGCTTCCCTTTTCTAACTCATTCCATTGTAACAATCACTCTTCTTAAGTGATCTTATTCTGTGCTCAGCCCAGATGCGTGTTGGGTTTTAGGGAACATTAATCCTACAAAACCAAAAACGCATACACATGCACACACAGGCACACATACATGTACACACACAGAGCCAGACACACACACATGCACATACACAAATGCTCAGAAACTGGTCACCATAATCACAGAGAGCCCAATCATCAAGCAGTATACTAAATAATATGAAGAATTCAGACACTAAAATTCCTATGAATTCACATTCACTCAAATATGAATATCTTTAGTATGCATGTGATAAAATAAGGAATTGAAAGTAGGATTAAGAGATTATAAGAAATGATCAGGGATATTTGAAAAGCAATTTTCTAGAAATTAACACAGTAATAATTCACAGTGAGTTTAAACAAGATGAAGACAGATCTAAAGTAATTATCCATGACATGGTACGGCAAGACAAACAGGCATAAATTATGAAGTAAGAGGTGAGAGACTTGGAACAAACCTCTACCGTCTGAGGAATGTCAGACTCCAGAGCACCAGAAGGTGTTTACTGGGGAAAGATGAAGCAGGAAATGTTAAAGCCATTTCAAAGGAATCATTCAGCACTGGGGAGAACCTGCGTTTTCGCATTCGGTCCGCTGCCTTGCCTCCAGGGGGACAGATTTCCAAGACCTAGAAATACTTAGGGAAACAGAAAGCCATTGAAGAATAAAAACAAAAATCTAAGTGCAGCAGGAAAAAACAAGCACACTTCCCACTCAGGAAGGACAGAGGTGCAGACTCTTACCCATTTCATCTACTGTGGAAACCTGGGAACACAGAAAGGGTGCGTGCAAACGGTTAGGAGATGACAACTCTCAACAAAGTACCTTCAGAGAATAAGCGCAGGATTCAAAAGCCCAGCATTAACAAGCTGAAAAAGACACTACCCACATGCCCACACTGCACAAATTAAAAACTACATTTTTAGGAAGATCAGGAAATCAGGAAGAAATTCAAAGAAAAGAATGTGATCAAAAAGACCTCAGTAAGAGTAAATCTAAACAGACACTGATGACCAAACCTAGACCCATAATGAAGGTACCTAATGGGCAGAATTATAGAAACAGAAGAGAAATTTAAATAGCAATGACAATTATATTTAAAAAGGAAATGATGAGAATCAAATAGATTAAAAGCTGAGTATTGTTTAGGAAGAAAGTAAAACTATTAATTAACTTTGTACTATGCCAATTTAATTGTTATAGTACCTAGGGTAATGAGCAAGAAAAAATAATCTGGTTCATTTCCAGATCAGTAGAAAAATATCCTAAGAAATTATACTTAATCTACTCAGAAAAAGACA